>JABGLZ010001123.1:0-85886 GCA_014705045.1 Colletotrichum theobromicola
CCTCCCACCGCCAGGCCCATCCCGCTCCGCCCCCGAAATCATAACCGCCCTCAAAACCCTCTCCCGCTCCACCATCTCCCGCCTGACCCTCATCGCCAAAATCCCCCTCCAAGGCCCCCTCTGGGAACCAGAAGGCATCGTCCGCCTCGCCACCCCTGCCTCCACCCCCGAAGACGAGCGCTTCTGGGTCTCAGCGGGCGAATACACCACCCCAACCTCAAAATACCCCGACGGCGAGTGGCGCGACGGCACAGACCGCACCCCCGGCGCAGGCTTCGCGCACTTCGTCGTGTTCGACGGGCGCGGGAGGCGGTTGGGCGACTGGGTCGTCTCCAAAGAAGGCGACATCGAAGTAAATTACCTATCCCCGTTCAATTCTCCCAACTTTGTATATAAATGCAGCAACTGACGCGGTGCGCAGTACCACAACGGCGGGCTCGACTACGACGGCACGCACATCTGGGCAACCCTCTCGCAGTACCGGCCCAACTCCACAGCCACAGTCGCCAAAATCGACCCCGCGAGCTTATCCCTACAACGCATGTTCGCCGTGGCAGACCACCAAGGCGGGATCATCCACGACACAAAATCCCACGCCCTAACGACCCTGAACTGGGGCGGGCGCAAAGCGACGCGTTGGAATCTCTCCCCGTCCTCCCCGCCATCGCAACAGCAACATCCCCTCGCACCGCCGTCCTATTCCCCCGCAGTGGAAATAACCAACCCCTCGCACTGGATCGACTACCAAGACTGCAAGTTCCTAGGCTACCACGACAACAGGCCCGTGATGCTCTGCTCCGGCATCGCGACTCTGGCACCCGGAGTCGAGGTTGGCGGGCTGGCCATCGTCGACGTCGAGACTATGGTGCCCGTGTGGGAAGTCCCATTCATGGAGAGGACGGAGGCGCAGGGCGTGCTTTTGACCAAGAACCCGATGGACGTTGCCATTGTCGACGGGCGGGTGAGGTTGTACTTTGCGCCGGAAGAGGGGGAGAGTGTGCTGTACGTGTATGAGCTGCAGTGAGGCTCCTGCGGCACATCAAAATCTGCAATGGACATGAGGACAAAATCTTAATGATGAAACTAATCTATTTGGTCGGTCAAATAATAACGACACACTGAAAGCCATCCGAACCATTACCGGAAGGTGACTATTTACGGTATCACACATCATACATGCTGCCCTGGCGTTCAAGCCAGGCATGCGTTAACCCTAAACTCCATGATTACTCCGTCATGTACATCGCTGCGTATTGCCAAGCAGCGAACGAGAGGCAGGCCCGCTTGTCTCGTCCAATCCGTAAATCAAAACTTCGTGACTTGCTTTTCATCTAAACAGTCTTGCCGCCGCAGTCGGGGATGACGACGCCCGGCTTGAGGTTGCGGTCAACATCCATGAGACCCCACTGGTCTTCCCACTCCTTGTTCTTCTCGTTGAACTTGATCTTCCATGGCTCGTCAAAGGCGGAGAACCAAAAGTAGTTGGTGCCGTTAGTCAAAGCAGGACACACCCACTTGTCAAGCAACTCGTTCATCTCATTAACGCCGGCGACTGAGGCATTGGGACAACCCGTGGCTTGGCCATTGCCGCAGTTCGTGCCGCCCTTGCTAGGCCAGCCGACCTCGGCGATGACGTTCTTCTTCGTGTCAGACTTGAAGAAGCTGCTAGCCTGGTTCTCCCAGAAAGCGTACGTCCACATGGCGGCGTCCTTGGCATTTACCCCGGCGAAGAAGGGATGAATGTTGGCCATGATGTAGTCGCTCTTGGATGCCAATGACGATGTCCAATCGTCACCAAGATCAGACGTGGCAACCGGCAGGGTCAAGCTCTTGGCGGTCAGGTTAGTCCGGACTTCGCTCAGCAGGGTTCCCAAGGCAGATTCCGTCATCTCCTGTCTGAACAGAATCTCGTTGGCGACGATGATGCCCTCGAAGTGCTTGTCGCCATACTCGTCAAGAATGTCCCACATTTGCGACAATTGGCGGGCGTTGGTCGTCTCGTTCTTGTCCTGCCATACACCCATCCAAATCTTGATTGTGTCCTCCATCTTCAACTGCTTGATCGAGTGGATGAGCATCTGGGTCTGGTTGCAGTCGGTTCCGTACAGGCGAATCGTGTTGGTCAACTGGCTGAGGACTGCAACGTCGCGTGTGACGTTGTTCTGCGAAGGAGGGTTGTGGAGGCAATCCGGGTACTGAGTATTGATGGGTGTGTAGTCCATTCCGGGGAAGACCTTGTGCAAGTTCTTGTTGTTCATGAGAGACTGGATCTCTTTGCTGCTGATGCTCAGGTCGCCTTTGGAGTTAGTGTCGTCGGATGCCGACTGCCCGTTGCCGCTGCTGCTACTGCCGTCCCGACTGTTCCTGGACAGCAGCCAACCAGCCGTACCACCAGCGATGGCACCAGCGATGACGAGGATGACCACGATAATAATACACCACTTCCACCTCTTCCTGTGGCTGTTGTTTGACCTGACCCACTCAGACTGCTGCTTTTCGCCGCCAAGATTGTTGTTACTGGCCATCGGAGAGCCCTTGACGGGATCGTAGTATCCGTTGGCATCTCCTGTCCTGCCAGCGCCAGCCATGAGAGCGGTCGCAGCACCTGCACCGGCGCCTGCCGCTGCTGCCGCTCCAGCTCCCGCTCGGCTGTTGCCTGTGCGTTCACTGTTATTCGAAAGGCTGAGCATTGAGTTGCGTCCGCTGCGACTGCGGCCGTATTCCAAGCCGTCGTCACCGTCGTCTGCTATTGCGTTGGGGTCGACAACACCGAGGTGGTCTGCGTTCCTCTGGTAGTAAGGGTGGTCGTTGTAGTAGTCGTAGCCGTAAGGTGTTGATGACGGTGACAGTCTTGAGGGTGATGCTGCGGAAGCGCCAAGGGCAGTCAGGCTGGAGTGGGATGTGCGGTCGCTGTGGGCGTACGGGCGAGGTGCGTTGCTCATTTCATAGGCGTCGCCGCGTGGTTGGTTATAAGCTGACGGAGGAGCGTTGGGGTACTGGCTCCGTGGAGGCTGTGCTTGCCCGACATTTCGTATAGCATCTGCGCCGCTTTCCCTCGCGTTGCGCTCGGCGACGCTGTAAGCAATACCCGACATACCGCCTGCCGCACTCTCGCTGAAGTTATCGGAGCCGGGAGTGACGTTGGGGTTGAGATTGCTCTGTTGAGCGGGTGCCCAGTCGCGGTGGTTTGGAACCTGTGGTGAAGCCATGTGGGCGCCAGTAGTTGCACCTCCGACAGCTCCTACGGCAGCTGGCGGGACACCTTGGCGATCGTTCCTGCGCCCCTCTCTCATTCGACCAAAGTTGGAGTCTGGGTGGCCGCCTGGGTACTGTTGTGCCCTCAAGTCCTGTTGGGACTGATAGTTCGGGGGCGGGCCGTTATAGTACTGTTGCTGCTGGTCGTGGTACTGTTCCGGGGGGTAGGGAGAGCGCGGATGAGGGCGGTAGGCATTATCGAGAGGCTCGCGCTCGGCGCTGCCATCTTCATAGTCGTATCGAGGCATGTTTCAGTGAGTAAAGAAAAGATGGCGAACGTCCCGCAACCCTCGTGGGTTGGAAGCCAAGAGTCGTCTCCGGATGGAGTTGGTGGACGGAAGCGGAGCGGGTTCGACGTTGAAAAGATGGGTTGGAGGGAAGAAAACGGCAGCGTTCGACGAGACGGAATGCGGATGTAATTTCAGAGGTCTCGGATTGAGGACTGATTTAATTGTGAGCGCGGATCTGGCTGCGGGCGGCGTATATTGACAATTCGTCTGATCATTCCAGTGCACGCAGCCGTGCATGCGACCGAGACAAGACCAGATGGAGAAGGATGCCAGAGGAAAGGAAGCGGCAGGAGCAAAAACAATATCACTAACCTCCGTGCACCGCAGGTCGCCGGGTGACTTGAGGCAAGAGGGAGGCGGACGACGCAAGCTAGTCGCGTCCGCCAAGTGCAATGCTCGGGGAGTTTGACAGCGGGAGGTCGTACCAGACAGCAGTTGTTTGCGTGGTGGTGTAGATGAGGGTAGGCGACGAGCAAGCCAGGAGGGCTGTCGACGAAGGGCGACAGATGGATTGCCGGTCACACCAGAAGAGACAATTTGGGGCAGTGTGATGTCTTGTCTTGGAGCCCCTATTGCGATGAGCCAGATGTACGGCAATCGATTTGAAGAGGCGCAGGTGGGAGAGGAGCTCGTCGAGGTTGGAACAAGTCCTGCGTGCTGCGTGGTGGTGCTGCTGGGCTGCGCCGTGTGTGTGGAAGAAGAGTGGCAGCCACGGACTGAGTTAAGGCGCAGGTACTCGGTATGGGTGAGACTAATGGACCGGACTACGTATTTCGGTGTTTCGCCCGAGGCGGCGCCGGGTCAGCAGTTCGTATTTTTGCGTCTTCTGTGCGGCTCCCTGGTTGGCGTTGCGCTCGCTCGTATTCCTGCGGTTGTCGCTGTTCCTGTTCCTGTTCTTTTCTAGACCCCAACGAGGTCAGTTTCGGCCGCGCAAGATTGGGGAAGCGTGGGTTCGGCGGATGTGAGGGACTGTCCGCCTCTTGCTGGAGGATCTGGAGCAGGCCGATGGAGGACGGGAAACGAGAGCAGAGGGAAATTGCAAACAGAAACGGTTCTGGTGGAAGAACGAGAGGGAATCGGTACGGGAAATTGGGAAGAGGTATCGGGTATGGTGGTGGTGTGTTGGTGTGGTGTGGTGGGATGGGCGAGGTAGACGTATGTACCTTGGTCTTGGTCGCAGCGAGATGCACGTTCGAGAGTGGCTTGGGTCTTGGAGTCTTGGGGTCTGGTTTGCCAGACGGATCCTTGGCCGTGGGGAAAGATCTGCTACTGCTGCGTCGGCTGGTCGCAGGCTAACAGAGTGGCATGGGAGAGGCAGGAGGAGGAGCAGAGGCAGTTGCAGTGTGACTGCGTGTGTTGGAGATGTCGAGCGGCGGCAGATGGCAGAAGCAGAGGAGGGAAAGGATAGATGCAGATTGGGATTGTCGATTGCAGATGCCAATTGCGCACCGCGTGTCTGTGTGACTTTGAGACGGTGACAGATTGAAGGAGCAAAGGCAGGAAGGGAGGCCGTTGTTTCCTGCTTATTCTGATCCCTTCCCGGTGTGCTGCATAGATAAATTCTGCAAGGAGAAGGGACGGAGGATGGGACCGGCCAAGAACCTGGAAGGTACGAATACAGCTAGAGTAAGGTATGGAAGGTTGTAACCTCGACCTCCTCCAGTGTCTCCTGCCATTTGGTTTTTGGACGGACAAGGCCAATCACGGGCGAGGGTTTTGTTGCTGAGGTGCCTCCTTCCACAGAAAACACAGAAAAGTAGGAAGGCAGGACGCCGCCAACCTTCTCGCTTTCCGCCTCCAACCTCTGCCAAAATGCACCAGAACGGATACCGCAGTGACGACCAGACAACGATGACAGCATCCATTGGATCACCGGTATTGCGCAAGGCAGGTACCTCCACTGCAGAATCTGGGGGAGCAGGTACCTTGCCCTGTCTGCTCGTCCCTCCCCCGGTTGACCTGCCTGGTGCTTCCCTGCCCTGCCGGTGCTTTTTTGCCCTGTGCTGGTCCAAGTGGCTGCCGAGTGCCGCCGCCTCTGTGGACCGGAAACTCGCAGCTTAGGTACCTTAAAAGAGCAGTGCCCCGCCCGGTAGACGAGAGGCAAAGCAATGGGTCCGATTGAGGAGGAACAGAGCACACACACTGCAGCAGGAAAGGCACCGGAGCGAAAAAAGCAAGGCAGCGACAACCAACAGAGGTGACGGATTAGACAGGGCAAGCCAGGCCAGGCCAAGGGCATCGTATCGCAAAAGACGTCACTGAGGTCCCCGTTGAGGCCCGTTCTGAAGCAGCGACGAAAAGTGCGATAACGAAGGCGATGCCAATTCCAGGTTCAGCGCCCCCGTTCGAGCTGGATTCTTACTGAGTTTATTGGCGTCATGTGCCTATTGCGCGGCGGCTGTGCAAGCATTCAGCTCTGTCCACTGTCCTGTTCCCAGTTTCCTTCACCACCTCACTTCAGTAAACGCAGCACCAGCAGACTCCCCGAAGAGCAGCCGCCACGTCGCAGCTCCTCCCCCTATTAGCACCTCAACCCAGGTCAATATCTCCCCGAGTCTCATCTCAGCACTGGGGTGAGGAGGAGGCGAGCACCAGACGAGTGTGAGTGTGAGCCGGGATTCTTTCTTTAGTGGGTTGAGCCCCTGCGCCTGGTGGGTTTTGTGGATCGTTTGGGGCTGCCGTGGTTGGCCAAGCGACCGCCGGCGCTTCCCTTGCTCTCTAAACCCGTAACTGCGCCCCAGTTCTCTCGAAATCTATCGACGATGCCCTCTTCCTATTCGCTGCTGCTGTCTTACCTAAGCCAGCCAGGAACCAAGCCAACCTGAACACCTGGTAACGGTCCGTTCAACCCATCCCCTGAAGATCAACACTCTGGAATCCACCACCAACCACGACTGGCATCACATCCCACCACCGCCGCCGCCCATCGCTCGCCCCCCGCGGGACTCGACTCTGCGGCGCCCATCTGCCCCTCCAACCGTCACGGTCAGGCTGTCGCTGTCCAGTCATGGGCGAACAGACGCGGGAATCGTGGCCCGGCTGCTCGGCTCGTTGGTGCTGGCGTTGGCCAGGCAGGGCTTGGGACATCTGCCTGTGCGTGCGAACACTGAATAAGTTGAGCACCAAACAATGCGATGGACGTCACAAACAAACACCACCACCACTTCGGCATTCCACCCGTCGACCTACGCAGTACTGTGTATCCGCACCGCAACAGTCAATGATCCACCACCATCCGAACATGGACAATGGAAATCCCTCAATCCATATCATCATCAAATTCCCATAAACATCAAACTGCATTTCGCGACCGCTCCCGCGAATAAGAAATCAGAAGCCCGGGATCTCCCCTTCCTCAGGGCCTCTGCAACCGCCAACGTCTGGCGAACACCCCTAACCAAAACCACCAAACATGAGGCACACTGAAGCAACCATCTCCTCTGCGAGGGGCCCGTCCCCTTGCGAGTTGCGACGCTGATCCATGTCGACGCATGACATCACCAAATTGCTCCAAACAGGATATTCCCTCTCCTCTTCCCCTTCGAGGCCGCCGTCCCGTCTCGAGTTGTCGACTTTTGGTCCGATTACCACCCTCACGAATCATTGGCTTTATGTTATTCAGACGATGTGGCTTCAATGCGACGCAGCAATTTGGGACAGTTGCGACGACGAATTCCTGCGCCCGAAAACAAATAGCTACAAGCCACATCTGCCATCTGGCGCCACCATTTCTCAGCTGCGGCGCCACATATCGGCCACCCGGCCGGCAACTGGTGTCATCATCGCAGGCCCGGCCATCAAGACGCATTCACCCCAGCCTGATCTCACGACAGTCGCGCAACAAAATCGTTCTTCCAGCAAGCATCAGCATGCACTCATTCCCTCTCCGCCTGTGTCCGTAGCATTGGCGCGCCGTGCTCCCACAGCTCGTATCGGCGAGTCAGACGTCGGGGTCCCCAAAAATCGCAGTGAAGGCTACCGGCGGGTGCCAACTCAGCGCCCAGAAATAGCACAGCACACCACAGCGCAGTTCAGGGCACCCACCACCGGCTCCGAAGAAAACAGGGAGCCTAAATAGATCCGAGCCCACCCACTCACCCCACGCCCGCCAACTCGGGAATGCGGAAGCGGAAAATGCGCTACCCATTTTTAAGGTAAGGCAGACAAGGGAGGCAAACAAGCTTCAAAAGAGGCTCTGCCACTATCTTTGTGGGCTCAACGGCCAAAAGATAACCGTAAATGCTTACCTTGACATTGTTTTCGTGACGACAAAGAGATGCTCAACTGTTTTCAGCAAGAATGCGAAAACGATGTGGCTTGATTGCAACCTTGGCAATGACCTTGCCTAGCTAGTGAACCCCCTGTTTGTCTACGTAGGCACTTGTATGACCCAGCCCGCGCAAGCTAGGTGCATTATCAACGACGACAGTCATCTGTAATCTTGAAAACACAAAACGGGGATTGGGCCGATTATACATCGAGGACGTTCTGCAAGATCTAGCGCCAAAGGTAGAGAACAGAAAACAGCCCTCTTTCAAAATTGCTCTTACATCGTCAATACTGGGAAAACTCACAGCTGCCCTAGTACGCCTGGCAGGGGGAAAACAACCTCTTCTAGCGGCGTCCCAGCCGCGAAATACAGCCCATTAATCCATCTTTTCGCAAACAACCTTGGTGTTCCGGTCTTGTTGTCCTCGACCTCAACTTGTAAAGAAACGTACTTGTCAACATCGTTCGTGTATGTTGATGGACCCCAGTCCGCCCTCTCCTTGAAACTTGTAAAGACGTACTCTGGGCTTCCATCTCCATCAATCCTATTGGAACAGATAAAGATGGCCATGGGCGGTGAAAACCTCTTTGGCGAGTTCAGTAGATATCCCAGCCTCAATGCTTTTCCTTCTCGTATGGCAGAAACCACCGCATTAGTCATGTACGCCATGTGAGCTGATACAGCACTCGTGGGTACCCTCTTGATCCGCTTCAAATGCTCGTCTAGACTATCGGCGAGTTGATCTTGGCGATGAGGGCGTTGCCTAAGGCAGTCTCGAAGACGTCGTAGCGCATAGGTGTACTTCCAATGTTTGGACTTCTGGCGCGGAAAGTTGATCTCCAATTGACGAAGTTTCCATACACGGCCACTCGTGTGTACGCCGTCAGGTTCAAGTAATACGTCAACGAAGCGGCAGCCCTTGTTGAACGTTAGTTGAAAATTTGTGGTCGGTGGACTCAGCTTTTTGAAGGCATGCTTTTGGAGAAACTCCATAGCCGTCAGCCGGGAACATGATTCGACATTCAGTGGTTCTCCGTTAGGCGTATGCTGGAGGATGTCCCCGTTCAGGATGAACATCACAAGCGTCGCTAGGCCGGCGTCGTGTCCCTGGACGTCTACCACCCCGCTGTCTAGACGCACATCGTACCCGCAGCAGTTAGCCACGATGGCGAGGCGGTTCGCTGGCTCGGCCGTTTGTCTCTGGTCGATGTCCGCAATGACTGTCGGCGACATGGAGTGTCGTGCTTCCAGCATTATCGAGTATCTTCCGGCCACCGACAAGATCCGTTTCGCCACTTGTTTCTTAGAGTTGCTTGGGGATTGGCGCGCAAGAAAGGCCAAACAGAGTTTTGTCGCCTCTTTGGAGAATTCAGTCGACCCAATGACCAGTTCGCCATTCAAATCGCCAACTAAACCCTTGGCCAACCCGTTCACCACGGCTTTGGCCCCGTTCAAAGACGGATCATGAGGCATGAGCAAGCACATTTCCCGTCCTCCACGATAGTTTTCCTGGAAGGTCCAGGCCCTGGTCCACCATTTGTCAGAGGTAATTGTGTCTAGAAGCTGGATAACCTCCCACGCACGCGCGGCAGTGGTTCCGTTCCGCAGCTTGTAACCTCTCTTGCCCTTCTCAGCCATGCTCCCCAGCAATAATATCGCTAGATAAAATAGCTCAAGCTCGTCCTTTACAGGTCTTGTGAGGAGACCGAACGGGTTTTTAGCGCATTGATAAACCAGGTCCATAGCATGCATGGCGGTCTCTTTCTCTTCGGAATCGTGCTGCACGATGCATTCTTTATCAATCCACAGCTTGTCGACGCGGATGTAACGCAGGTAAGCCGTGGCCCGTCTCAAGACGCAGTTCCGAACTCCTGAAGGTTTTTCGTGACCGCTTTGATCCTGGATGATATAGCCTCCAGCCTCTTCATCTTCAAATTCTGAAGGTTCCCAGGTATAGGAAATGGGGGCACATGGCTCGTCGAAAACGTTGATCCGCACCCTTTTGAACCTGAGATCGTCGGGCGACGCACTGTTGATGAGCTGAAGACATTCCAGGTTACGAACGAAGTCCATTGCCTTATCTCGCTGGTGTGTACTCTGCTGTATGCTTTCCATGATGGCGGGAATGGGTGCGTTCCTCTGTTCTTTGATATTGCCCAGGGTCAATGGCCTCGTTTGGCTAGAGATGAGCTCCTTCAAGAGACAGCAGTTAGCCTGGCATCAATGTACGTATATGATAAACCCATTCGAGTAACAGACC
The DNA here is from genome assembly GCA_014705045.1 of Colletotrichum theobromicola. Lineage (NCBI taxonomy): Eukaryota > Fungi > Ascomycota > Sordariomycetes > Glomerellales > Glomerellaceae > Colletotrichum > Colletotrichum theobromicola. Next base: position 10,076 of record JABGLZ010001123.1, read on the forward strand.
GAGGGATTTTGAGGACTTTCAATACGTGACCGCTTCGCCGGCCGCGACGGCGGGGACGCATGGGCTCGGCCCAGGGCACGATCGGTAGCTAAGCCATCACAAGACTCGCTACGGCGATGATGCTTGACCATTTCGTGTAAGACAACATAGAATGCCCTTTTGAAGTCTTTGTGGCAGTATGCTGCGCAAAGTAAGTGATGGAGAGATTGAAGGAGTTGGGTTGTTTAGGACCAACGCGCCTCAAAAGTCCAAGACTTGCCGTGCATCTCCTACATGCCGGCAGAAACTTGATTGGCCGTATGTCACAAAAGATCCACTGTGCCGACAGAGGAATCATACGATAGTAATGAGGGGTAGACATACAATTCCCGTGATGTTGGGCCGCTGGGGTTTGGGCATTATTCTTACCAGAAGGTGAATTCTACAGCCATTATCTGCTTCAACAACGGAGATTTTGTATCAGTTTTGTTCCAGCCATGAGTGGAAAATTCGTAAACAAGGACAATTATTCAATCTACGCAAGCTACATTGAATTTCAATATCTATCCGTTGTGCCGTGTTTATGTACCTTCTACCAGAGCAAAATATCCATGGCAATCATCTGGGTATGCTAACAGCCACTGCCCGGAAAGGTTCATCTCGTACAAGAGCAGCAGATTTACAACGCGCAGTAGTAATATAGCATCGCTGGCAGAGATCAGCAGCTATGTTTGATGAAGAAAGGTTAATGAGGTTTAAAGACGATGCAAACTTCAGTATGCGCTTTCCAGCTCGGACAGTATCAAATGGTCGCCCTTGAGTTATTGGTGGATGAATGGACCATGATGAGACAGCCTAGTTTCCCTATGTCAACACGACTGTATTTTATGTTCACTGGATTTCCAATGCAGGACGATAGTAGAAGGGGAAAATGAATAGAGGTCATCCACAGCAACGTGGGCGGTGGTCGAGACATGTTCAACCTGGCGATACTCTAACTCTGTTAGGCGCTATGGACCATAACTGTGCCGCAAGAAAAGCCTTCAGGGGTTTGTGATTTTTTATCTGAATGGCTTTACGTGAGCTACATACAGCTTCTAAAAACCTCTCGTCTTTGATAAGCTCAATTAGACAGTCCAACTACAGACTCCAGCTGATGTGTTATAGTACAAGAAGCTTGCACTTATGTCAGGACAGGGCTACCCAAACCGAAGATTGATCTCCATCTTCTATGAAAGCCTGCCTAGAACGATCCTGCTGCCAAATCAAGTGACTCGCGCATGTCGCGTAGGCTCTCACGAAAGAAGACGCCGGCAACGGATGTGTTTCTATTGAGTTCTTGACGCCATGCTGTATCGCGGGGTTGGCCCTGCGACTTTACAAAGGGCACGGTCGTGCAGACGGAGGAACGTGATGCTTCCGACGACGAGCCGCGCACGCAATTGACTTTCCATTCTACTCTAAAGCCAGAAGATAATCACGAGTTGGGGTTCCTAACTTCAACACATAGTGTGTTTTCGCGATGCAATGTCGTTGCTAAAACTGACAGCACTCGCTGACAGGGGTTACTTTGGCGCTGGAGATCTCGACACATCGATCTAAATGCCAAGCACCCGTCATCAACGGCAATGCAACACATGCAGAAAATCATCCCAAGCGGAAATTCCAGCCTGGGTCCAAATGCATTCGGACGATCCTCCGCGGAAGAAGACCGGAGATGAACACAACGGTGGGCCGGCCGGTTGAGCGGCAGCTCCCTGAGACGCTTGCATTCAAGCCCCCATCGCCCCCCGGCGTTCCAGAGGACCCTAGCTCAAACCAGCCTCCGAGCGCAACGGCTCCGCAACTCGCACGAGAAGTATCAGGGATTCAGTACTCGGTTGGTGTTTCCCTAGACTTCATCACGAGGAGGTATTCTCGTGAGCCGGCATGTTGTGATGTCAATTGATTCTGCATATGCACATACTTTATCATGCCAGTATAATTGAGTTTTCTTCTCGCTGTAAAGCACGAGTAAAGCAGCTGTAATGATTAGCGCATGTCAGTGGAGAGCCTCAGTCTTTCAGGTCCCTGCGCGCCGTGCCTCGTTTCACATCTGCCCCCTGCACGGATCAAACGGTTCGAACATGAAACACGTCAAGACACAACTACAGACGTATCAGCACCTCTGCTTGGCTGCTGACGAGATGACAAGGGTGCATATTTGGCCGATGTATTCCTTCCGCATCGGGTAGGCGCCCAGGTACAAGCGTTGCATCGCGAGATGTTCGGGGTGTTGGAGTTCTTCTCAAACGGATGGTGCAGCCGAGGAGGGGCGTCGGTGACTCTGGAAGGGGGTCGGCAAGCTTTCAGAGACGAGAAGAAAACTGGTCTTGTCCCCCGCGTTTTAGTTTGTCTTGTCAGATTTTTTTCTCTGCGTGGTGTGGTGAAGACTAGCAATTTTGGATTTGGTGATTGGCAGCACTTCTTGTTTTCTTTTTGCACTTTGAGAGACATCAACGAGACTTGATACAGCAACACGATGGCTCCTAAGACGAAGCACTACGAGAACCTCCCCGATGTCGATGACCACGACAACCGCTCCAGCACGGAGGTCGAGGAGGGTTTGATGGACGAGGAGAAACACTGGCACTCGATCGATCTCGACGCCAGCCCGTCACCGAAGAGGACATGGTGGAAGCAGACTAAGGCTCTCTTGAGGCGGTACCGCTGGCTCATCGACACTCTGCTCCTCCTGACAAACATCGGGTTGAGCTTGGGATTGAGTCTGTTGATGTATTACCAATTCGAGGATGCCAAGTTCCCGGTCACGGTTAGGCAGGTTGGCGGGGATTATACGGGCACTGGACCAATGTGTAGGTCACCAGACGCAAGATCTTGACGACAGTAATGCTAACTTGGGCAGTCCCTACGAAGGTTGTTTCATTCGCGGCGGACTACGCATACGTCCCGCCTAACGCGACGGACTTCATGAGCGAGGCTACTTTGAGCCAATGGCGGTCGTTATTGCCTGGTAAGATGTTCGCTGGCGTAAATCGATGGTCGTTACTGATTGCATGATAGTTGGCTCGGGATGGAAATGGGTTGGCAATGACCCATTCTTCACCACATCAATGACCCATCAGCTGCACTGCATCGTGAGTGTCACCGAATGAAGTTTCTATCCTCGCATCATCTGACAACATGTAGTTCATGATGGGCAACATCTTCTCGGGCCTGACGACAAACAATATGGAAAAGGTCCCTAAAGACTACGTCTCGCATTACTTCCACTGCGTAGACTACCTGAGGCAGGCGGTTATGTGCTCTGGCGACGTCGCGCTGGAACCGCATGAGATCACCGATTCGGACGACAATGGCCCGCAAGACGGCAGCTGGAACGGAATGCATGTGTGCAAAGACTACAGCCAGGTCATGAAGTATCTCGACAGTAAGTTGATTTGGAAGAGGGTCTGAACTTTGCTAACTTGGGTCTGCAGAGCAAATTGCCGAGGGCGTACGCGTCGTTTTGCCGATAGACGACTAATATTTAATTTGGGTTGGGTTGTTTTGGGTTCATAGCGTTTCACGGACTTGGTGTTCAACATATCAGAGAGAAAATACAGTTCAAACAGATTCTTGAAAGGGGGTGACCTTTGGCAGTTGTCTTGCTGGTAAACTTCCAATGTGTTTTTGTTTATTTGAGCGTAAGCTCGAAATGATTTACCAGTCCCGACCATGATAGTCTCACTGCAACCAGGACTTGACAACTCTATCAAGACCCTCCGCCATCCACGGCTCTTCAATCTTCGATTCATGGTCGAAACCATGCTCACCAGGCCTCAACGCCAGGTGGAACTCCAACTCGGGGTCCAACTTCCCAACCTTCTCCTTCAACCTGATGCTTCCCGTCGCCGGCACGACGGTATCGTCCTGACCGTGCCACACAAACACGCCGCCACGGGGGAACCTCGCTCCGTCATCAATCTTGTCAAACGGGAAGAGATGTCGCTTCTCAGTGTCCAACAAGTGCTTCGTCAAGCCGTGGTGCGTCAGCCCGAACATCAGCCCGGCCCTCTCAAATCTCGAGTCGTCGGAGACGATGGCGGGAATCGTGCCCTCCCGGAGTTTCCGCATATGCTCCTCCACAACGCTGTACGGTAACGGCCCGACGCCGAGGGTAGGTCCCTTCGACCCCTCCAAGAAATGCGGGTCCTTGAGGTCGATGCCGGGGTAGGCGGCGGTGCAGGCGCGGATCTTGTCCGGGTGGAGCAGGCCGGCCATGAGGCTCATATATCCGCCGGCGCTGTCGCCAGCGGTGAGTATGCGGCTGATATCGGCAGCCACCTTGCCTGCGGTCTTCTCTTGCACGAAGGGTCCGAGCTTCGTTTGTACCCAGGTGAAGTGGTCCTCGATATCAGACATGAGCTCTTCCATAGTGGCTTCCGGGCAGAGACGGTAGTTGGGACTGACGATTACCGCGGAGTGGCGCTCGGCGAGTTGGAAGTACCATGGCTGGAAGAAGGCCGGAAACATACTGGAGGCGGCGATGAAGCCACCGCCGTGGTAGCGGAGGATTATCGGAGATGGAGTTGCAGAGGGGTTCGATAGCAGCTGTTTGGGGATGAGGACATTGGTTGTAATCTCATGGCCTGAGACCGTCTTGTATGTCGTTGTGAGGATCTCCAGGTTGTCGAACCTTGAAGTGTCATCGGGGTCTAACTTGATGCTCATGTCGGGCGGCTGAGTTGTGTTGTGTGTTGTGTTGTTCTGTGAATTTGGAGTTGCGATTGAGTCTTGAAATTCAACTGCAAGTGTGCTTATGTAGTTGAAGTCCGTCTCATCTGCGCGGAATCAGTTCACATCCGAAGCCGCGACACTCATTTATCTCCGGAACTGAGGTGGGGTGAATGACAAAACCCTGTGGCTCCGTGACTGGAGACTGCCAAGTCAAGGTGGAGATGCTGTTCAGAACGTGGTTCGTTACATGGCTTTTGCAAATGCCGACGAGAATACCGAATATTGTTTTTACTGGAATGCAAATAGCAATTCTCGGTGAACAACCTCGTCGAAACTTGGGCCAGCCGGGCTTTGAAGGGGCGGCCCAGGGGTTGCCCCTGGCGAAAGTCCGGGGTTCGAAGTCTAAGTTGGGGCCGGGCGTACTCCGTAGGTGTCTACGTGCCGACTAACTCGCGTTTTCGGGATGCGCGGCTTTGGGCAAGATCACTAATACCGTACTGAAATACGGAGTTAAGGTTTGGATTGTGCACGAGCAGACCTTGAATCTACCCAAGTTTTCACCAATAGTTGTGGTTGACTCTGTACACGATCCGCGAGGTCAGAAAATGACGCTATTGCAGATGAAGCCCACTTTCCCAAAATGGCCATTGTGCGAGAACTGCGGCAACTCAACTTTGACTTGACTTAATCATGTTGAAATTTTCAGGCGCAGGGGAGTTTGTGGTCAAAAGGGCCATTTTGCAAATTAACAAGGACGAAAAAACTGGTGGCTGGACGCTTACATTCCAAGATAGGGTCGATTTAGTGTCGGATATGAAACAGAGTTCTGCTATCCAGGCGGACACTTCTAGCTAACCGGGCGGACGACTACCTATTAGCTATATTAAAAGATAATTAGTTATAGAATTATATTATCGTTATTTTCGTCGTTGCTCATTATTATTACCTTAGCGTCGTTATTATTTAGCTCGTGATTGTCGTCTTTACTACCTTCGTGCTCATTCCTACTGTTATTACATCATCACTATCTGCGTAGATAGCCGGTAGTATCCGCCCGGATAGCAAAAATAATAATACTTCTCGAGCATATTGCAACAATCAAGGGTCATTATGCGCGGAAAATCATGTAGTGTGGATGTTTGAGATACCAATCATCCAGAGTATAGTATCTTGCCCTTGTATATATTCGAATGAACCAGAATATTCGTCTGAAAATATGCGATAATTAGTGATATTTCTTACCGCACTGGACCTCGCGCCGAACACTGGACATTTCTCCCACTAGTAGTTCAACATGAGAATCGGCCCTTTCTCTAACCCTCGCAGTTTCGCTGAAGAATCTCCGGCTCTTGATGTGTGTTCCAGCGTGCATGTCAGTGCTCAAAGGCTTCGTTGAGTTCATCGCCAGTGATAAAACCTCATCCAAGCCACCCCACGCTTTACTGGACCAGCCGTTTTTGCCCAGACGAAAAGAGAGAATGTACGACGTGTACAACACAATAGCCCCAACGTGGATCAGCAAAATACTTACTCCGAATATAATGGTTCTACTAACAAGCCCATAACCATGTCCGTATCTCTCCAACTCCCAGTGATAAGGGGTCATAGTGTCGGTGATGTTCTCGGCCTTCTGCACTTCCTCCTTTTTAGCTTCTCCCATGATGTTGGTCAGGTCGACCCAAGCAATGCTGCCATTGCCGTGATCGCGCACCTTGAGTCCTACGTCTGTTCGGTATGAAACGCGACTCATTCCATCAGCAACCACATGGGAAAGTACCCTCGCGGCAATTTGTCCCGTGCTGAGAAACAGCTCTGTTGGACTTTTTATCTCTTCGAACAGCGGCGGCTTGAAGCTTCGTTCGCCGTCCCCTAATTTCTTTTCAAAAAAAAATGAACTTTTCAAACAAAGCCTCGATCCTTGTTACATTATCGCTCACTGGAAGATTGAGCAAGTCCGCCCAGGTGGGCGAAATAGGTATATTTCGTTCGGAAAGACTCCGTTCAGACAGAGTACGCAAAGCTGAATCACTGGGCCGGAAGTCTTGCTGCTTGTCGTCTTGCCTCCAGAACCCTTTCAGCACATCCGATAAGTCCGATAAGTCATGCTGAAGGAGGCGATTCGATGTAGGGTCAAAAGACATCTTTGTCTTTGCCCAGCGAACATCCATCAAGCAAGGAACTATTAGGCTGTCTTGGCGTTCGATTGTGGTATGATTTTCAAGGGTTTGTTCCATGACTCTAGGAACCTCCAAAACGGAACCGATAGAGGGGCCCCCTTCTGAAAGCTGAGAATCAAAGTCCACCCATGTAAAGTTCGTTGTGCGGAGGCTTTTCTCATCTCGAGGGCGTTTCCAGTATGTCTCGTCAAGCCTCCACTGCATTGAACTTTGGGGGGTTCTGTACCGGCCGTTTTTGTTTCCCTCTTTGCCAAAGGCGCTGAAATTCCGCATGGCACTTGCGCCGAAATGAGGGTGCTCTTTCGATCCGTAATCCATTTTATGGCCTGCCGCCGCAAGGTAGCTGAAAACCTTGCATTGAACTTGAACCAGAGGCGAATAAGCGTTTTCCCTTTGTTGAATCCGTGGGTGCAAAATGTCTTTCACGCCGGTAATCTCGTTGTTGCGGACAAAAGTCCAAAATGCGCCAACTAATTTGGCCATGGAGGCGTGGGGAATACTTGCCACACTGAGGCAGCTGTCGAGACTTTCCGCCTGACCTGAAAGAGAAAGGCTCGTGATGGATGTCAGCTCCCGACCAATACTGCTTCTGCGCTGCGTTACTTGCATCCTGTCCGCTAGTCCACCCATGGCTACACTCTCAGCCCAGATTGAAAGATCGTCAAATCCTGAGCCAGGACACTGAGAAAGAATGAAGTCGCGCTCGCTCTTGCCGGGAATACAGTCCCTCCCAATATTATCTGCAGTCACCCTTTTTGGATAGTTGTCTTCCTGTCTTTTCAGAAGATACGAGACGTCGAGTGATCCATTGTATGGATTGGGAATACTCCACCAGCCCAACTCAGGGATTACAACGATGGCTGAAGACGGTCCGACCATATTGCAGTAGATACAAATTGCTCCCGCGCCAAGGCCCATCACAAAACGCCTCCAAGAGGATATGAGAATCTGACCATGTTGCGTTCCAATTCGAGGCACTGTCGCCCATAGATAGTTCTTCGAGAAGAGCCATTCCGGAGACGAGACCTGGTATGCTCCGGTAAGGAAACCAAAGGGAATGCCTTCTCCGACCAACATTCGGCGACAAAAGTGCATCACCATCGCCGAAACCGATGCAACAATAATAATTTCATGAACCTTAGCAACAAATTGTAGACCGTTCATGGCGACGTCTTGAGAGAGACCAAGCTTAAACAGCCACTGACTGTCCCAGTTGCCTTCATCGAACCAGTAAAGTCGTCGGAACGTCAGTTGAACAACGACGGCTGTAAAAGCCACAGCAAGCAGGTGAATCATCCAAGTACGGGACAGGAGTCCATCCAGAAATTTGGGTTCCAGAAGAATCTTCTTGCCTGATGAATCAGAAGATGGAGGAGAAATGTTTGGGATAGGTTGTGAGGATGGAGATGGTGGAACATGAGTAATTGGAGGAAGGTGATTGGAGGGCGGAAACAGAGGGGATGATGTTAACTGAGACGGCGACAGAAACGATGACTGAGAGTGCGAGAGAGATGGCGCGGGCGATGGTGATGGAGCGTTAGACACCTGGCCATTTTCAACACCTCCATCGATTGAGCCTCGGCTGAGCGATAGAAGAGGTACGTTTTCTGTCGCCATTTTGAAACTATTCGCCTCCGACGCGCCTGAGATGAATATTTGGCAGACTGAAATGGATGCAAGAGAAAGGAAAGATTGGAGCTCGTTAAGTTTTTGCTTGGTGGGCGATACACGCATTAAATTGAGATCTCATAGCAGAAGCCATCTGCAGTCAACCATTGCAGATCAGGCCACCAATGAACTCTTGTGGGAAGCTACAAGCGCAGCCTGCCTACGATGCGTGTAACTCATTGCCATATCCGGTATGATTGTCAGCTTACTGGGTACACATACATAAATTACCGATAATATGTGCATTCAGCTATCAGGCATACGACATTTTGTGTAGCGGAGTCACACTCAAGATAGCACAGTCACGCGGAAAAGTGCTTCATGCAAGCAACCACGTTGTTGCAGCCTGCTGACCAGATGTTAACTGTTTCCTGACGATGGTGTCGCGTTTGAGACAGACAGAGCCTTGTAAGTAAATCGAATCAATTCGTTGTAGAGTGAAGGCTCGAAGGGCGATAGACACTTTGAAGTCTAGGACAGCCAGATGGTTCAGCTGGTATCAAAGGTCTATCAATGAGACTTGAATCAGTCATCATAGTTGCGTATAGCTATTGTCTAGTGCGCCTGTCGACAGTCAAGCTCACTTGATTCAAACACATTAACGCCCTCCTATTCCGATCGACGGATAACGTGATTGGGAGTCTTAGTGCTAATGGATCTTGATGTTATTTCTGAATAAGGGCAGTTCTAAGGTGGAATGTCATGAGCGGCATGAGATGAGCTTTTCACAAGTGGGATTCAAGTTCCCAAAGAGACTCAGAATCAAACCGCCCCTGCTCCAGCCGATAGAACTGAGTTTCCAAATATTAGCTTGCATGTCTTGCGAAACATTTGAGTAAACCAGTTTGAGAGAAGGTGACTTACTGGATGATCCTCCACGGAAACCAAAGTCTTTGGCCATTGCCATTTTTCGTCTTACTGAATAACACATTACAAGTCAGCAACGCACGCTCTCTACCTTATCTCGATCGATTCTCGTCTCATGGATTTGTGCTCAATCAAATAACTTACCTCCGTCAATCCCCTCATGCACCTTTTCAGCATGGGCCAGTCCATACTCCCAGACATGGCAGCACCACAAAGCCACAAGCATGTGCAACTGGGCGCGCGTCAAAGTTGCTGTCACGACTAAGCTGTGCTTCTTGTCTTCATTGTCGTGCATGATTGCGACAGGGTTCCCCTGAGCATCTGCCCATTCGTGCCCATCCGTGGTGAACACGGCTTCTGCGCCCTTGACGAAATTTGTAATGCCGACTTTGCTGGTCTTGCCGTATACATCGACGGGCACCGCGGCGAAGCGCTTCTTTCCTGGTATGAGGGAGTGGTTCTTCTTCATACCAAGGTCGCGAAGCCCAGGAATAGCTCGGGTCTGGCGTTTTATGTGGTACTTCGGGGAGTCAGACGGCAGACTTGTGTAGCCACCAGGCCCCAAGCGCATGTGGATCAGGTCGTACATGTGGCGTTCACGTGTTGTGCCGTCTTTTCTGGACTCGATCCGGAACAATTCTACTTCTGTCGTAATGTTCGTCAGATCTGCAATTCCGAGGCTGAGGCGATAGAGCGGTGGTGAGTCTGCTGTCATTGCGTGGATGGACTGGCCCGCGAGGATGAGGGTGGTGGGTTGAAAGAGTTCTTGGCCTGGCTGCGAGGCGACCTCGTAGGTTGGAGGGTCCATGCCCATGGACTCGTTGTTGTCTAGCATGATGTTGTTATATTGACTGTAGGATATGTGATAGCTTTTGAGGTGTGGGTGATCGACGTCTGAAAGGATTGCGCACAGGAAGTAGGAGTGATATGTGCCCTGGAGAAGTTGCTGGTGAGATTATATGCGGAATGAAGAGTGACGCGTGATGGGATGACGCAGTTAAACATGATCGGGAAAGGCCACTCCCAAGGCTGACTTCCATCTTTTTAGCTGCAACCGACCCGTGTAAGAATGGAAGAAGCTGCCTGATGGGAAAGTGCCATGCAGGGTGCACCGCCACCGTCAGACTTGGCAGTCGCCTTACGGTGCTTGGCGCAGTGCCGTACCAAGCCCGACGTGGCAGTGGACAAGTTCGACGAGGAAGAAACCAAGCAGTCTCAAATCACGGTCTAGAAGGCTGGCTTAGATTTGATACACCCAATACTCAACAACACGACACTAAATATTGCATCCCGTTGAAAGATAACTAAATGGCTAGTGATCTAGGAGTTTTCCGTACCCAGACAACCACCACTTCCAATCGGCAAGAGCCCTAGTAAAACATTGAGAGGCGCAATTTGCTTGAGATGCATGTCGTCGGCGCAGCACGAAATTTGCCAGCGCATGACTGTCGGCGGAGGGAATCATGATGCAAAAGGCCCAGAGAATGCTAGCCAGTGGAGACATGCCAGATGCGGCAGAAGTCACGCGCCGAGGACAAATGGGTGCTTCCAACAGTATGTATTCAGTTTTAGTCACAAATAACACTGATCCTTTGCTTTAACGGGAAGAATATGGTGCATTCTTCCAACAGAGGAAAACATCATGATTGCTCTCATTTGAGAAAATGTCTATCACTCACCCTGTCTTGCTCACGGAGTTCACTGTTGGTTCCTGATGGCGATGTGTGTTGAGCTCAGGAGTGCAGCCTCATTACAGGTCACTCCGGGTATTATTGTTAGTGAACGGTCCATCCAGTTAGAGGCCACCCGCGATCTGAGTTTGCGCCCTAACAAGATCTCACGCGAGCTATGACACTGTTGAAACGGAACTCCACAGTCTCTACCACAGAAAGTAGCTTACTTTGACCACTTCCCTCCAACAAAATATCTACCAACAGCCAATCATGCGTATGTCCCCGATTGAAGCAGCCAGTGTTACGCAAAGGTGTATTGTGATTCCTGGGACAACGGAGTTCCTCTCAATTCCAAGATACGCCCATGTCTGACGATACCGGCGCATCCCCGGCTGACCCGACCGCACCGCCCTCACAGTTCACCTATCGTGACCTACAGCTCCTGTCACAGTCCTCACCAGAATCGCCCTTACGAGTAGTCGCACTAGTCGACTACGACTCTTTCTACGCCCAGTATGAATCGCTCAGGCTTGGTCTGCCCCCTTCGAAGCCGCTAGCAGTCCGCCAGTGGAACGCCATCATCGCGCTGAACTACGCGGCCAAGGAGCGCGGGGTCAAGAGAATCGCGTCTGCCGATGAGGCCCGTCGCATCTGTCCGGATATTGTGCTTCAACACGTTCCCACGTGGCGGGAGGGCGATGATCGTTGGAGGTACCGGGCTGATGTGCTGGATCATTTGAAGACCGATAAAGCGTCCTTGGACCCTTATCGGGGCGTGTCGCGCAAGACCATGCAGCTTGTCAGAAAGCTTCTACCAGTCAAACCTGCTCCAACGATCGAGAGAGCCGGTGTGGATGAGTTCTACCTTGATCTATCAGCCCAAGTCTACCGAACGTTGACGGAACGATTCCCTACTTTGAGACCAGGAAATAAGAGTCTTGACAATCACCTACCCTTACCTGCGGCAGAAACATCACTGGACTGGGGCAGAGATAAGGTCATGATGACAGCAGATGCATACCGTCTTGAAGACATTCTTGATTGGGACGATGTCGTACTAAGTATTGGGGCCAGCATCGTCCGAAACATACGTCAAGAGATCAAGAACCAGCTACAGCTCACCACCTCTGCTGGCATCAGCTGTAACAAGATGCTCGCCAAGGCAGCCTCCCGAATGAACAAACCAGCAGGCCAAACGATAATGAGGCGCAAGTCTATTCCGATCATCATGCCAACTCTCAAAGCCACATCACTCTCTGGCTTGGGAAGGCAACTTGGCCAGAAGGTTGTCAAGACTCTCGGTTCCGAAAATATCCGTGATCTGCTTCAAGTCTCGCTCGCGGAAATGAGATCACAATTGGGGGCCGATGAAGGACAGTGGGTATACAACGCGATCAGGGGCGACGAGAAGGGCCCCGTCAGGCCCCGGAGCGAGGTCCAGTCATTGCTAGCCGCGAAAACCTTCATACCAAAGGCGGAAAATCTGCAGCAAGCGGACAAATGGCTTCGAATATTCGCAGCAGACCTTGAGTCTCGACTACATGACCTTGATCTTGACTCCGAAGTCCCTCGACGACCTCGGACAATTGCAGTGCACCACCATATCAATGGTCGCTTCGGCCCGACAAGATCGAAGCAAGCTCCCATCCCTCCTCAGATCGAGATCAACAAGGAAACGATATTCAAGATGCTACATGGCCTTCTGAGAGATCTCACTGAGCATGGTGAGTCTTGGCCGTGCTTGGGGATATCCGTGAGCATGTCCAACCTGGATTCTGGATTATCTGCGCCTCCAACGGGGCGTATCACCTCTTTCTTCGCTGCCGATGACTCTCGCAGTCCTCGAAAACGGAGAAGGGAAGAGGATGTATGCGATGCTGGCGAGAGTCCAGCTAAGAGGAAGGTCGATGCATCATCTGATGCAGACGAGTGGCAAGATGCGGCGGAGGATGTGACAGGGGAATATTGTTATTTGTGTCCGAACTGCAGAGAGTCTGTGCAGCCAAGTGACGTCCTCGAACATCTGGACTGGCACGTGGCGATGGAGATTCAGAATCAACAGTTTTGTGTTGCGGAAAGGTAATAGAGGAGTGTTCTCTTTGATATCACCCGTGACTATGTTGATCCATTTGTCTGCATATTTTTCAGCCCTCATTAGGTGCAATCGACTCTAACATACATCGTCGTGGGCCTTTGGCCATGGCCACCAGCCATCGAGCGGCAAGTCACCATATATTTTGTTGAAATACCACGAGGGATCGTCGCACACCCACGAGTAAAGCACCTCCATGTGTTCAGTCTCTCCATCGATCTCCCACACCTTTGCCAAACACATTGTCTCCGGGTTCGAGTCATTGATATTGAAATTGTCCACACCACCGGAATCTCGAGCATAGACGATCATCTTTGCAGCCCAGCAAGGGTTGTCCGTCAGATCAGACAGGAAGAAGTTGCGAGTGCAAGTCCATCCCACCTGAGCCAACTTTTGAGGCTCTTTGCGGACATCTAGGGGAAGATTGTAGGTAGCTCGGAAGTCGAAGTTGGCTGTCGTCCAGAAGAAACCTTTCCGAATAAGTTTCTTGAGGTCTGTTGTCTTGACGCGCAGCCTGACTTCCCACACCGGGGCGCTTTGCGTGGGGAAGGAAATCCGGGAGTCCCACGAGAAGGTAACCTGTGTTGTGTTCTCCCAGCGCTGCGAGTCGTGGTATTGCACGCGATGCGCATGGAACAATGAGTCTTAATTCGGGGGAATGACAGACAACTCTTGTGGTCAATAGCAACGAATGTTATAAGCAGGTTGCAAGCAATCTACATGTTTGTTGAGCACCTTGAGCTTAAGCGTCATCCGGGTATCATTTCGCCCCGCCAGCTCGACATCGACCCAAGTCTCAAGTCTCAGCTTGATGGACCCTTCTCCTTGTCGTCCTTGTCTCCAGCGATTGTATCTTTCTGATCTTCGCTCTTCTCCTCAGCTTTCTTAGAGGCTTCTAAAGCCCCATCCTCTTCCGCTAACGGCTCGGACTTCGGTCGCCAGTACAGACAGGTGCTCGAGAAGGAGGTGTATGTCCCGTCTTGAGGAAACGCGAATTGCTTGTGGGAATTGTGCATATCACTCATGCACTTGAATTCGCCATCCTTCAATGTTCCAGCCCTGCGCGTGTCAGTCCGTGTTTTGTTGATCCAACGGGGTAACGTACCCATCCCAGACATCCCACCCCGTGCCGACGAACATGGCTGGCAACGTCTTCTCCAGCGTAGCCTCGTATATCGGTCGATACATGTGGATGGCGAAAACAAGGGTGCCTTCGTCGACAGTCTCGAAGGCAACAGGGGACTCGACTACTTCGTGGCCGAGATTCTGCAGGAATTTGGTGTCATTGGGCGTGAATCGCGGTTCTTGAAAAGAGCATGGAATTGTCTCGTTGTAAATGGCAGCTGTTAACTGGTAAGCCCTGATTGATGCCCACCTAGGCAAAGGCAAATGTACATACACAGAGCTTCCACGACAGTCAGGAACCCATCCAGCTGTATGTAACTCCTCCTCTTAGCATCCCAACCGCCATCCTCGGGGTCAGATGTGCCGACGCCCAGACAGACCGCTCTCTTTACCCGCCTCCCGTCGCCAGCGTTTTTCTGAATAAGATCCTTGATTCTTCCGTGGCAGGCCGTTTCCCGCCAGCGGGACTTGAAGCCCTCGTATTCGGCCGTTATCTCGTCGACAGACTTCAATGTGCGGGGTTCATTGCTCCGAGCGGCCTCGAGGGCTTTCGCAGGGACCTGTGGAGGTTTTCTCCGGAACCTCGACTTGGATTTGACAAATGTCCACTCCTCCTGCGCCGGTGCGCTTCCAGGTTCTGCCGTGACCTCTGGTGTCATGTTGTGCATGCGCAAGACCGTAGGGGCTTTGGTGGGGGAAGACGCTTTGGTGGGATGAACTTTTCGGCCGGCAGAATAGTTACCGCTTTCCTTGCGAACTTTTGCGGTGCGGCAGGCGGTGAAGACGGAATGGTATGGGCCTCCCGCTTATCACCGGTGGCCCAAGCTCCCGCTCCAGCGGCAGCTACTGCTGCCAATGTCGCTGTCACTCCGGAAGGTCGTACGCCTAAAATCTCACGGCTCCCACCAACGCGGTCGAGAGCCCGGAATAGAAGCATCGGATGCAGGCGACGATCATTCTCACCATCCTCTTCTAGAAATACCAATTCCTCCTTGAGTTGCGCTGGAATTCCAGTCGTCCTCCTGTCGTCCTTCGGCTCTATACACTTGACAACCGACGTCCAGCACAAGTGAGACAAGACGTGGCACTACATTCGGCCGTCACCTCGGCCGCGAGGGAGGCCAATTCCACAGGACAAAGAAAACCTTCCAATTGGGACTCGTTTTCCGCGTTCTCTCAAGTGGCAACGAAGGACCCCGAATGTCCACGCGGCGGGCCTCGATCGGCAGGCTGGAACTCGCAGGTCCGGAGCTTTGCGCCGTCAGCTTACCACCATTCGGCACTCTACCCAACGACATCTCCAAGCGCCGTTGGACCAACCCCGTCACCAACACGATCAACTCATCACCTTTGCAAATCGCACGACCCAGAGCACAAATCAGTCTTGCATCTCCCCGAGATCGAACGCTCTCTCACCCCGAAGAGTCCTGCCCGCCCGGCCCCCAAAAATAGCGGCCCCCATCGCCATGGATTTCCATTTCTCACCGTCCACCACCATGCGTTGTATTCTTCCAGCCAACAGCTCGCAGCTTTCACCTGCAGCACAGCTCCCACGGTCAGCAGTCAGATCAAGCACAATAGCCAAATGACAAGCCAAAGAGAAAAGAGTGTGGTGACATCGCCGCCTGCAGCCCGCACCTCGGGCGCTTACACGCCCCTCGACCCCTGTCGCCCCCAACCACTCACGACCCCCGACAACCTCCAAAGAGATGTGATACGCCCTCTCATTCGCTCCGTGGCCTCAACTGCCCAGCGCCTCGCCCGCGGCCTCTCTCCCCCGTCTCCAGCCGCCCATTGGTTCCCCGTCCATCTCCACCCGGTGCCGTGAGCGAGCCAGCAGGGGAGGGGGCGGATGGCCGTCCAGCAGGCCCTGCGCACATCGTTACTGGCTCCCGCCGGGCCCCAATCTTTACCGGTGCACTCCAGCGTGCCACCAAACCCCCGAGCCTGAGAGGAGGCTCGCCTTCTCGATTGGACAGACCTGCAATGTGCAAACTGCATGGTGCGCTGCGGGAAATGGGATGGGATAATGGGGCCTGCAGCGACGGCGGCGGCTCGCAGCCTGCGGGCCAGATAATAGCCTGACGGGCCGCCCTCGGTGTGCGCAGCGTCCTTCCTCTTCTCTTCCTCTGCTAGTGCGGTGTTGAAATCTCCAAAGTTTCCAAGAAAGCTACGAAGCTGTGACCAAGAAAGTTCGCGACTGGAAAGAGACGGCCATTGTTTGTCTCGACATCCTCGACGAACCTGCGCGGGCGAAAGCAAACATCATACGGACCAACCACCCCGGCGAACAAACCCCGAGGCGGGGTTGAATCGAAGCGAACGGCTGTGCGACAGAGACACAGCTCCCGGCGGTTGAGATTCTCTCACTGAGGAGAAGGCTTCGTCGTTGACCGTTTTACGAAACACACCTCCATCTTTACACGAAATCTTCGCCAACATGCTCGCCTCAACACTCTCAGCACTCCTCCTCGCCGCGACGGCCTCCGCCCACATCGTCATCTCATACCCGGGATGGCGCGGCAACAACCTCATCACCAACGACTCCTTCCCCTATGGCATGCAATGGACCTACCCATGTACGTCCTTCACCCGTTCCTCTCCCCAAGTCTCCCGCCGTCACTGACACAGAACCCTCACAGGCGGCGGCATGGGCGTGACCCAGAACAGAACCTACTGGCCAACAACAGGCGGCGCCCTCTCCTGGCAGCCGGGCTGGTTCCAGGGCCACGCGACGGCCTTCATGTACGTCAACATGGGCTTCGGCACCGACGGCCCCGACGGCGGTCCCATCAACATGTCCTTCCCCATGATCCCCGTCTTCCAGATCCTCGGCCCCAGCAAGAACCCCTACCCGGGCACCGTCTGCCTCCCGCAGGTGCCCTTGCCCGCCAACACGACCGTCAAGGCCGGCGACCACGCCACCATCCAGATCGTCGAGCTCGCCGTGCATGGCGCCTCTCTCTTCTCCGTAAGAACCTCCCTCCCAACAAAAAGTGGACTTTTGCTAACCTCCCCCCGAAAAAAGTGCGTCGACATCGAATTCGCCGAGCCAGGCGACCCCAAAATCGGCAAGGTCAACGACTCAAACTGCTTCAACTCGCAGGACATCGGCTTCGCGGACGTCTACACCATCACCACCAAGGAATCGGGCCAGGCCGCCGCCGAAGCCGCCACCTCCGGCGCGGAACCCGGCAGCTCCGTCACGTTCTGGTACATGGGCAAGCGGCCGCAGAGCGCCTGGGCCGTCTTCAGCTGGGTGCCGATCGTCGTCGGTGGGCTCTGGGTGCTGCTGTGAACAGAGCGCGGGCTCGCGTGCTGGAACAGCAGCGGCTGTGAAATGATGACGAAATATTGGTGGGGGGGAATGGGATTATACCTCGGGATAGTCATTGTATATTGGCATCAAAGATGGCGTTGGGAGGGATCAAGTCTGGGCGAGAAAAGCCTCACTACTACAATCGTCTTATTATCTAAATGTTTCTTATTTTTTCAATGAATCAAATTCTTCCGTTGAATGTTGAATGCAGTGAAGATTTCGTTGGAGAAATCCGTATCTCACGACCGCTACTTGGATCAGGATGGGAAGTGAACGCACCGTTGCTGCGATTATCCCCTCTGGTCCGACGTTTGCGCCCGGCTGAGACGGCGTGTGATGGCGGAAAGCGGCGGCGCTTCCGGCAACTGACCCGGCCGCCTACCCGGACGTATCATCCAAGAACAAGACACAACTTCGCCAGCGAAAAGATAGTTCCCGAGTAGGAAAACATGAATCATGGGAGCGGTTTCATTACGCTCCAAATCGCGTTCTAAGCTAGCTGTCTCTCAATTGCTCATGCTGCATTTCATCGCATCCTTTTGCGTCCCCGCCGGTGTTTCGCCGTGGCCTCAGCAAGCGCGGGCACCCTGACATCACGCGGCCGTCACTCGCCGGCCCGCTCTGATCATGCTAAATATCACAACCCTATCACATATTAGCCCTTCACAGCTGTTGCAGAGCCTCCCTGCCCAGCTCCTTCACCCGGACTTCCGACACCTTATCGACGGCAGACTTGATCCAGCCCTCGCCCCCGAGAGACTTGATCTCTGCCTTACTGGTCGACGCGAACGTTCCCAGCGCGACGAGGGCGCGGTAGACGACCTCGGAGTCGCTCTGCTCGGACAGAATCTTGCCGACAGCCGTGATGAAACGCTTGGATTGGAATGAAGTCCTCTCCTTGTGGGCGTATACGGCGTAGTTGATCAAAGTCGTTGTCGCCGCGATGAGGATGTTCCGGTTGAACTGGCCGATGGCTGCATTGCCAGAAAGACCAAGGACCTTCTCGAGAAGAGTCGCTGCGGTGTCCGCCTCCTTCGCTGCGAGCGCTTCGCCCTTTGGTGAGGTGAAGATGTTGGCGAACGTGCGCAGGGCCATCATCACCGAGTTCTCGTTCGGAGCAGCACCGTCGGGCGCGTTCAGGGCGCTGAACACGGCAATGCGAAGCAACGAGCCTTCAGATGATGTGGCATCCGCAGCAAGAGGCGACGTCGCGACACACCTCAGAAGATCCAGACCCGCCAGACGATCCGAGTAAGGCCACAGGGTTACAATCTTCACAGCCAGGTCAATGCCGGCCTTGTCGACAGGCTTTGAGTTCTCGATGGCTTCCTTCACCGCGTTCAGGGTGTTTTGCTCGCTTGGGTTCAGAGCCGCATCCTTCCGACCAGACGAGATCATGTTTGCGTTGATGGTGAGAATTTTCTTGATCATGGCATCGTATTTACCGGCCGTAATATTTAGATATTCGGCTTGCGGCAAAACCTTCGGCCTCAACTCGGACTCGCCTGGTCGATATCTTGACTCCGTGCCGTACGGGTCAGATGTGGCTGGCGCAGACTGGCCAAGAGTCGCGCCTTGGGTATTTTGAGTGATGAAGTTGGCCACATTGTCGAGGTAGCTAATCGGGAGCTCGTTGTCATTCAGGAATTTCGTGGCAGCATCGTATGGGTTTTGAGAAAGGTTGTAAGGCAGCTTCAGCGGCGGCTTGCCATCCTCAATGTCGACGTCGAAAACGTAGTCGTAAGACTTGCCATTGTACTCCGTCTTCTTACCGCTGCTTCCCGCTGAGTCAACGACAGTGCCAATGTTGATCCATTGTTGTTGGCCTAAAAAAGTCAGTACTGTGAAACTTCGCCGTTTGTCTACAACAATCACTCACTAGCTGACCACTGGTGGGCGGTAATGTTGCCATTGCCCTGGTTGATCATCTGCACCTGACCCTCCTTGGTACCAGACCTTGTCTCGAGGAACTCTGGGCCAGGAAGCTGCTCCTTGTTGATAGATGGCAGCTGCTGCTGAGGAATGGAGGATGCCTTGACAGACTCCTCAAAGTCGGAGATGGCCTGGCCGCTGGCTGCCCGCTCGCTGCTGCGGGTGAAGACGCGCGCAACACCGTCACTCGCTCCCGACACAATGTCACCGTTCTCAGCGTTGACCGCAACAGCCCACACGGAAATCGCCGGATGAGTGATTGTCTGCACGCAGTCGTTGCCTTTCCATACACGAACAGTGCGGTCCTCGCCGGAGCTTACCAGCTCGCCCGAAGGCAAGCTCGCGAGGGCATAAATGAAACTCTCGTGGCCATGGAGCTCGCCGACCTGTTGACCGTTCAGCTTCCACAGACGAATGACGCCGTCATTGCTTGCACTAGCAATCTCGGCACCGCTTGGGTGGCCCTTGGGAACTTTGCAAAGAGCGCGGACAACTTCGGGAGTGTAGATGGTGGATCGGGGCTCGGCGTCTCCGGCAACGGCAGCTTTCAGGTTGTATATGCGAATGCTCGTGTCGGCGCAGCCAGTCACGACAGTCTCCTCATCCAATGCAAGCACAGCCCAGACGCTCTTCTCGTGACCGCTGAGGCGAATCTCGGGCTCCCACTTGCTGGTGCTCCAAACGATGGCCTGAGAATCCCAGCCACCTGACACGATGTATGTTCCTTTGGGCGAGACGTCCAAACTGCACACATTCTGGGAGTGGCCAATCAAGAGACGCTCGGCGTTATCGCCTTGGCTGGATTGTGGTTGTCTGATTTCGACGATGGTGTCCTTGCCGCCGGACGCGATGAGGCCATCAGGGTATTGTTCGGAAGGTGGGAGGTACGTGACGGAGTTTACGAATTCGGAGGTTTGGCTCGAGACGGAAGGTTCGAAGGAGGGAGGAGAGTCGGAAACCTGGCGCCAGACTCTTACGCTGCCATCGCGAGAGGCAGAAAGGACCGTATGGGCAGCTGGAAAGCTGACGGCCTTGACCTGTTGATTACAAACTGCGTTAGCCGTGAAACAAAGAAGCAAAGCTTCGTCAGGTGTACTTACGTCGGAGTCGTGGCCAGACAGCTGGGCGGAGAGTCTGTAGTCGGCCATGGCTGTCGAATTATATGCGAATAGGAAGAGAGAATTGCTAAAGAGGACGAGGTGTAGATAGCTCACACCTCGGTTGATGTTCCGGAGGAGGTGGCTGTTGTCGTGGTGCTTCAACGTGTGGGCTGTTTGGTAATGGTGGCAGCTACTCTAGGTACCGGACGATGACGATGGAAGCGGGAACGGCGAAGCTCCACTGCGCCACAAGGGGGGGCAGGCGGGGAGGGGCCATTTGGGGGGTCGGTGCAGGTGTCCCCCGGGCAATCAACAGCTCCATCCCTGCCTCCTTCCTGCTTCCATTGACTTCCCTGCCGAAACAGGTCAAGCGGCAGCTGCACCAGCCACAGTTGGAGAGCTGCTTATCAAAGCACGTGGTGTCATCTCGCTGTGACCAATCAGCTCTGCCCCAGGCAGCAGATCCACGTCCCCGCCTCTCCTTTCAAGCCACAGCAGGCGAAGGAACACAGCAGCGCGGGGTCAACTCTGTCGGTCTGTCCTCTTGCAGCGGCAGGAGCAGCACTTCACCTCAGTTTCAGGGGTCCATCGTGCCTGCCTCCTTCCTTCCAGAACCTCCATCGGCTCTGCTCCGACTCGGGACAGAACCCCACTATTATTTCCTTCGCGCTGCTGTCCCATTCGGCTTCCATCCACTTTGTTTCGCAGCTGTCTTCTCGATTCTCGATTTTTTTGCTTCTGCTTCTTCCTTCCCTGCGCTGCCCGAGGCGTTCTCTCACGACCCCATTGCATCCTCCACGAACATTTACGACGTTACGGCTGTATTGACTGACTCTCCTTTTTCTTTCCTCTCGGACATTCGTACTCTACACATTGCACTCCTCGGCATTTGTCCCGCGTCAACGACTTCCGTTTGATACCCCCCCTCTCCTCCTCCGACGCACACGTTGCGACAGCGAACAACTTCGAAATCCCTTCCAGCTACCACCTACCGGCACCATGGCGACCACCCCTGCTGCTGCGGCCGACACTTCGCGTCAATACGTCCCTCTCACCTGCCACGGTCACTCGCGACCTGTTCCCCACGTCTGCTTCTCTTCTTTGGAAAAGGACGAGCAATACCACATGATCTCCGCCTGCAAGGGTAAGCTTGTGACACACGACCTAGCTTTGCGATCGGCACAATGCTAACCTTGTCGCAGACGGAAACCCTATGCTGCGCGATGGCATCACTGGCGATTGGTAAGGCGCAACGTATTGACGGCATCTCAGCTCCGCTGACTGACTGACAGGATCGGAACCTTCATCGGTCACAAGGGTGCCGTCTGGCAGGCCAGACTTAGTCCTGATGCCTCCAACGCTGCCACCGCCTCTGCCGACTTCACCGCGTAAGCTCTGTGCGACTTTCGACTTGCGACCAATGGCTGACAGTTCGCAGCAAGATCTGGGACGCCCACAGCGGTGAGGTCCTCTACACCCTTCAGCACAACCACATCGTCCGCGCCGTTGCCTACCCTCCCGACAACTCTGACCTGATCGCGACTGGCGGTATGGAGAAGAAGCTGCGCGTCTTTGACCTGAGCGACTTTGCTCCCAACCCCAATGATGCTGCCGGCCCTGTGACCGTCCAGGCTTCGGCCGGTTTCGAGATTGGCGAGGGCACCCATACCGGCTCAATCAAGTTCATCGCCTGGACTAAGGACCCCAACACTATCGTCACCGCTTCCGACAACACCCTCCGCTGGTTCGATCTTCCCACGCGCAACGTCATTCGTCAGGAGGTACTCGACGGCGAGATCAAGTCCTGCGAGCTGGTTTCTCTTGCTCCCGAGTACACCTCCCCCGGCGATATTGGTGGCGGTCTCCCCGTCCTGGCCGTTGCCGCCGGCAAGTCTGTCTACTTCTGGGGCGGCATCCAGGCCATGGATGAGCTCAAGCGCATGGAGCTGAAGCACGGCGTTGCTAGTGTCGGCCTGGATATCAAGGGACGCAAGTTCGTTGTTGGAGAGGAGCCTGGCACCTGGGCGCGTGTCTGCCGCTGGGATGATGGCACCGAGATTGGTAAGTCTTGCCAACAATGCACAATATACTGGTTACTCACAAGTTGCAGAAACCCTCAAGGGCCACCACGGTCCCATCTGGTCCATCGCATTTGCTCCCGACAACAAGCTGTACGCAACCAGCTCTGAGGACGGCACGATCAAGCTGTGGAAGAACTGCGAGGGCTTCTACGGTCTTTGGCGTGGTGGTGCCCAAGCGGAGCGCACCGTGGACTAGAAGAGCACGGCCTCCAGCGTGGTGTCACGCAGCGATGCCAGTGATATCTTTTCTCTCCCAAGCAGCAGAGTCTCATCAGGCTCGCAATTCGACGGCTGCTCGCATGTGAGCAACAACTCCATCTCTGAGACTCCGGCGGCTGCCCATCAGCAGATGGGAAAGTTCCTCGCCTCCGCCACTGATGGCACTGGACAGGAGATGCAGTCGTATGCCCAGATCACCCGTCGTCGTTTGGCTCACTCCAAATAAGCAGATGCTTGGGGTTACGCGCAAAGGGACTGAGATGTTCATTTGCCGCCAGATCTCTCTTCGAGCTACAGTGTGCATGGATAGAATACAGGAAGCGTTTGAGTTACTAGAACAAGCCATTGAGGATGACGGCTAGGGTAGATGTTTGCCACCAATGGCGATTGATACCAGAATACACGTTACTAGACACAAGAAAGCATTTTGAGACCAAGCTATTCAAGAGGTTCCTTTACGTCATCTTTCTTTGTGAGTGTGAGACAGGTCTATCCATGGAGGACTTTAGAACGCAGTGAACATGCAGTGAACATCCATATGCTTATGTGAGTTTGCTCTCCCTTTAAGAAGCAGGTGGCTTCACAGTGACCCAACAAAGAGCCTGACCCCTCCTGTGCAGCTGATGAGATGAAGCTGTCTCAGACAAGGGCTGGCAGTGCTTTAATTCCTGTAAGCTTTGATCACTACTGCCCTCATCCTTGCCAACATTGGCCCTGCCCACATTGTTGCTGCTGTCATCTCTTAGATCTTAGTCTCTGTTTCATCCATTTCTGCTGTCGAATCTGTGTTAGTTACCTTAAACGCTTCTCGGTGTTGAGGCATCGTCAGATGTAGCAAGTCGGCCACCTTTGAGGTGACCAGCTTGCTGTGGCAAGCCTCAAGGCTCTCAACGCGACGGCTTTAATTATCTAGCTACTTGAGACCGCCTAATCTTTCTGCGTCTACGCGGTCATCTCTCATGTGTACTTGAGTACTCAGATTAGAGATGATAGTGCAAGCAGTAATAATAGTAATGACGATAACGACAACAACAACGACAGCGACGACGGCGGTAGGGTAGAGTATGATCACAGAAAAGTAGTCGTCTGAGCACAGGAAAAGCCCACGGTCTCAGCATCTTAAGTCCAGAGCACCTGCTGCTATTGTGACGCGCCTCAGGGAGCCGAAAGGTCTGGCGATGAAGATGGAGGCGCTCAAGGTCGGCATTAGGTAGGTTGATATGATTGACGACGTTCTCTCTAAGATTGGAGATGGACGATTGTCTTCTTTGAGTTCATTGACATATTTTGTAGCAGCAATTGGATCTCCGTCTGTGGACACTCATATCATCAGCCTCGGCTTGAAGGGCGAGAAGAGACGTGCCCTGCCAACACATCTCAAAACCTGACTCGGCCTAGTTCTCAGCAACACGATGCCATGATCAGCCCGAAATTGCTGGCACGAACCGTGATCAGGCAGCTGATCCCGGAACTTCAACGTCTGATATGGAGCCTTCTGCGCCTCACGATTGGACGTTGACGTGACGATTACCCCTTTTAAACAAATATTGAAGGTGAGCAAGTTCATCAAATACCCGGGCGAGACGAAAGGAATATCCGCAGTCAAAGGTTCGCGTCACGTCCCATTTCACCCTTTTTTCCGAAGGTGGCAGTTGCCCATTTTGGCCACTGCCGCGGAATTGCGTCCCGTGTGAAGAATTGATCGGCGTCACGCTCCTGTCCCTGGCAGGGAAGTACATCATTCGGATCCGCCCGAACTTGGTTAAGTATACACGTTCCTATGACGGCCAATCTTCCCGGTGCTGTTACGCTGCAAGAAGTCCTCACTTGTAGAGCGTCTCACGGGCGGGATTAAGTTGAGAATGTTGCGAGAGCTGAATATGGTAGAGCAAGTGGAAGCAGCCAACACTCACGGAAGTAGAGGCTGGCCTGGAGCTTCGAAGCCCCGGATAGAGCTTCTGTGCGACGAAACGTTGCAGACTGGTTTGCCCCGAACAAGGTAAGGCAAGCGGGGCTTTGGCAACAAATCGCAGAAGACATGGCTCCGAGGGGCGCTGCCCAGTCCTCGGCAGCATCAGTATCGAGAGCGTGGGGTACATCCTAATGTTAACTTCATTCAGCCTTGTCTGGACAACAACACAGGATTCACGTTCGACAATAGACACTTTGGTACATTTCCAGATGTAGCTATAAATATACAAAGAAGTTTAGAAGATGTTACCTCGGTCGATGACCGACTTAGCAGTCCGTCTGGATGCCATGGGCATACATGGCGAAGGAGTCAGCGTTGTTCAGAGCCTGCGAGGTGCTGAGACCGTCAACGCATCCCTCATAGCCGTAGCACACGTCATCGGTGCCGGCGACCTCGGACAAGTGCGTGGACTCGTGGACCAGGACGTAGGGCTGGTCGGCCCCGTGGCAGGTGCTGGTCGAGGCGGGGAACTGGAACCAGTAGTCGCAGACGACGATGTATCCGTCGGTGCCGGGCTGGGCGTAGGCGACGACGCCGTCGCTGCAGAAGTTACCGACGTCAGTGCAGTGCAGACCGGCTCCGCTGGACGTGCTGCCGAGGAGGATGGCGGCCTTGCCGAAGACGCTGGCGACGGTGCTCTTGGTGCTCGAGGAGGAGGAGGCGAAGTACTGCTGGACGCGGGTGCCGGCAGTCGCGGCGGTCTGGGCCGCGGTGGCGTAGCTCTTGGCCTTGGAGAGGGCAGCCGTGACGGCGGTCTTCTTGGAGCCGGTGCAGTCGCTCTGGATGGTCACGCGCTTCTCGGCCAGGCTCTGGTGGAAGGCAGCGTGGACGGAGGCGGCTTGCACGCCGTCGACCTTGGCCTGGAGAACGCCAGAGTCGAAGACGACCTGGCCGACGATCTTGTTGCTGCCCTCCTCGGCGTAGCGGAGGGATCCGGTGCTGGAGATGTTGAAGTCGCCGCCGCTGCTGAGGTCGTGGACCTGGGCGGCGTCCCATTGGACCTGGACAACCTCGCCGGCGGCGATGGTGCGGAAGGCGGTGTCAGGGAGGTCAGCGTCGTGGACGTAGACGCGGACGCCGGTGAAGACGACCTTGCTGACTGTTGACGTCGTTAGATCATGGCCGTCCAGTGTTCTGTCAGTGTTGGGGGTTCACATACCGCCATCCGCCGAGGCCGTGGAGAACTGGGCCTTCTCGACGGGGGATCCGTCAAGGATCGAACCAGCCTTGAGCACCCTAAGGGGCGTGTTGCCGGTGTTGGTAATGCTGGCCTTCAACTCGCTGTTGCCGACCTGCTCGATCTTGACGTCGAGGGGTCCAGCCCGCTTGCCAAGGTTGATTGCGGCGCCGTTGGCGAGGGCCGCAAGGCAGGAGATGACGGTGGCGGCCTTCATTGTAAATAAGGAATGATGAAAAAGAACGAAGGAAGGACAGAAAGAATGGTAATTGTTGATGGCTTCACAACATGGGCTGTGTAAGTGTTTACGGACCAGCGGGACCACCAGAGCTTTATGGCTGCATCCTTCACGGGGAGACTCATATCACGATGGCAATCTTCGCCTAGAACACGAGCAAGCTTTTGCGTAACGGAGAAGAAAAGCCAAGCCTCAAGGATCCAGATCGAGGCCAAGCTCATTTCCGCCACGGAGAATTAACACGTTGGTCGGAATGCGGGTGTGCAGCCAAGACGTTCCGATAGCCTCAAACTGCCTGCAAAGAAGCCTGGACACCGGGAGCGAGTGAGCGACGGGCCACATAGAGACCGGACTAGACTCATGGCGGGGCCAGTTACGGAGACCATGGCACTCTAGTTGAGGCTATTCGTCCCTCGCTTGTTTGGAGGATGGAACGGCTGTCGTGAATAGTTTCCCCCTGAGTCTGGCGATCAGCACGAGATATGGGGTCTGATGTGCCGGGCTCGGAGTTTAGAATAAATAGAGTAGTGGGCCGTTTCGGCGCCTGGTTCGCTGTTTATTTTCACCATCGCCCACCACCAACCAGAAACCTGCGCTTCAGCCTTGGCGGGTTTGGCAACGCGACGTTTTGATTAAGGACGGGTTCTGGACAGTCCCATTTCCAGCATTATCTAATCTCGGCAGCACACTCCGCTTACGTAGCCTCCTCCGCGCCCCCGCATCACGATTCACGCCGCGTCCGGTTTTTAATATTCAGCAAACCTCCGTTGCCTAACGAAGCCTGCCACCTGCCTAAACCAGCATCAGAGCTCTCGACGATCCATTCAGGAGTTGCGGCCTGTGGGGGAAAAAAGCCTCGTATTTCCTTCGGATACGAGCATAAGTAACTATCTGCCGTCATTCTGCCGGCGGACACCAAGACCAACGTTGATACACAGCCTATCGGGAAATCCATTTCTGAGAAGGTCCTTTCTGTTGCGTGTTTGTTCAAGCATCAGTCCAGCATTCTCACTCATCGAGACTCGCCTCAACTCATCATACATGATACCTCAGCGCCGCAACTACAGACCCTTCACGTTCCCAGTCGCCCTGATACTCGGCGCTGTCATTCTACTCACGCTCCATCTCCATTCCCCGACACAGACTTTGACAATGGCCGGCTCATCGTCCTTCCTCAGCAACCTGGAAGTGAGTGTGTCTCAGTCTGCCGCGTCTCCACCCAGCGTGAAGGTATCCGTTAAAAACACACATCCTGATACCCCCGTGACGATTATCAAATGGAACTCCCCTCTTGACCCAATCGTCCTCGGCCTGGGCCAAGTATCTGTTACCCCCGCTGGTGCCTCTGAGCCGATGCACATCGCTGCTATCAAAGTCGGGCGCAAGATGCCACCCGGCCCCGAGTCGTTGGTGACCCTGAAGCCGGGCGAAAGCGCCGAGAACGTCGTCGAGCTGCGCGAGCCTAGGGTGCCAGAGGACGTATGGAAGTCGGGCAAGGCAAAGGTGTCTTTGCAGGGGAGGTGGATGGCGGTATGGCCTGGGTCGACCACGGAGGAGCTTTTGCAGAAACCTGAAAAATTGCAGTCCATTGGTGCTGGACCGGACTCGTTGCAGGGAGATTGGGAGACTGAGACTATTGAAGTTGGAAATTGAAGGGTCGTCTTTTTGGACATGCCTGACTCGAAGTTGCCAGGGCTGCTGTGATCTTTGGGGGGGTGGGGGTTAGGTTGCAGAGCAATGTTTCTACCAGGGCTTGAACAGCAACCTCGACTTCGACAGACTAATCAACGAAGTCGAAGTAAAATGCGATTTTGTTAAAGTTTAAGTAGGACTTATATTTATGGGTGATTCTTATCTGTTACATGTAGACGTGGAGGTGTTGGACTCCCTCGTGCAAAGAATGCAACTCCGTATTAGCACCCGTCTGACGTCAGTCTATTGCAGTCTCATTTCGATGCGTCGCTGGACGAGGCTACTTATACAACTAGGGCTCTCAACTTGAACTTGCTTATACTTCAGAATCATCTTCAACTAGTTCATGTATCAGGGATTGCTGTAACAATTTCATAACAGGCGTTAATGAGTTTTACTGCCAGAGGGACTACCTCGACAAAGATGTCTCATCTGGCTTCTCTCGGGCACGTCCGCCGACCAAACGCTATGCTATTGCATCTGCCACGAAAGACCTGGTGGAAAATATTCTCTCGTACTCGAAGACTTACTTGCATCCACGTCAAGACACACCCGACATCCGCCGTGTGTCGCATGCTCCTGTGCCGATCCCAGAATATAAGCTACGCGGCATACGTAGAGAGTTGGAATGGGTTCTATCCAAAACGAGGTTTACAGTTCTTCCCAGAATCAAATAACATGAGTGTTTTCGAAAGAATCCATGGATACGGAGTGATCGATATGCACAATGCGCCAGCCCCTCCCTCGGAGTCATTCTCGATCACCAGAACCCCGCCTGCCGGATTCCCCTCACTTAGATATTCCCCCAATTAGCTCCATTGCCATAACATGAGCTATCTGCTGGTAGCAGGCTGCGCTCAATTGACCCGGCCCCGAAGAAGCACATTCCCGCGCAGGCTTCAACTACAGGTAAGCATACCCTACCGTGGACTATTTCTTAAATTCTTCCAGTTGAGTAGGTTGACATTTGCAATGATCTTGTTTTTGCACAATTTGATTAGAAGGCGTCACAATCTTCCTGCAAACTACCGTGACCCGATGCTCCTTCTTTGGTTGGTTTCCACGTGGCTCCGCCCAATCGCCGGAGCGCCACCGTCACCTGATAACCTCTGGCAGATCTCCCCGCCCCTGAACTACAGCGACGTGCTCTATGCAGGATGGGAACAAATTCCCGTCCAGGAGGAGATCCAGATCTACAATGGTGTTGCTGTGAACCGAACTTACGCTCACCACCCGGAACTCTTTTCTGTTGGCTCAAACGTGCTTCTCATCTACTCCTCCGCTCCCGTTGACGAGGATAGCATGGGGCAAGATGTCTGGATATCGACTTCCAACGACAGCGGCCTCACGTGGAGCCCAGGCAAGAGCTTGATGCCGGCCGCTTTGCTTCCCAACCAAACAGAAGCGCACAATTGGAAGTACTGGTGCGATCGCGGGATCGCCCAGCGAGCATGGCAGGCCCTTACGTTCGTGCACCTCTCCGATGGAACGCTTTATGCGATAGGCCAGTCCGGTAGCCGCTGGTGTCCTGGGCGTTGGACGTCGGCTGGCCGCATCGCAGTTGAGATCTCACTCGATGGAGAGCCCCTGCAGGATCCTTGCTGGATTGAGAAGAACGAGTGGACCGACTCGGAAGGGTACGCGCAGACTGTTTACGGCACGAAGTACGGCATGGAATACTGCTCCCGCGCCTGTGAGATCAATTCGATACTTCGCAGGCCTGACGAGGCACCCGCATGGTCACCGTGGCTGTACAACAACGGCCTCTTCGCCGCTGATGGCATACATCAGATGGAGGAGCAGACGTTTGCAGTGTGGCACGACGACGCGGACTCACCAACAGGGGGATACTGGCAGCGCCATTGGCGAGACATTACCACGGAAGCGAACAATACCCACAACGTTTGGGTTGAGTACAACGAGAACCTCGATGGAAGCGGCTGGTACCCAAAGGTGAAGAACGAGACAGGAAACAAGATTTACCAGACCAACATTCCGGATGCGAAGACCAAACAGTTCCTCGGGCAGCTAGAGACTGGAGAAAGATTCCTTCTATCGAACCCCAGGTACAACGCTGCCGACCCTCAGCGCCAGCCACTAACGCTTGCGATCTCTCGAGGAAACGATCAGAGATATAAGGCAATCGGGGTGTTGCGAACCAATGCAACGAGGGAGATTGTGCCAGATACGCGCGACGGGATCAAGAATCGGGCATTCGGGTTCAGCTATCCCACAGCGGTGCAAGTCGGGGACAAGCTGATTGTTGCCTACAGCGAGAACAAGGAGAACATCTGGGTCAGCGTTGTAGATGTCAATGCGTTGCCCTAAAGAAGCGCATGTCAGTTGATGAGAGGCAGCACGGCGATCGAAACGACCTCGGCAATTGACCAATTGAATGCGTCAAGATTGTTCCTGTCTGAAGAAGCTGTGTTGCATCGTCCAGAGGACGTCGTAAAAGACCGCCTCATTTTCCTGTATCTACGTGGCCGCATTCCTTGCATATGCAACTCCATGTACTCCCATCGACGACGATGATGATGAAGACGGCGACGACAGTAAGCAAGAGCAAGATAACCGCAGGAAAATGGGTGCTTCGAGGGCTGGAAAAGCATACGGTCCGTACCGCGATAAACAAGTAGCACCTGTCGGAAAAGGCTCGGCCCCACCCCTACCGGCATCGACCCGTGTGTCTACGACGGCTCAGACTTATATCTTGTGATGGATTGCCGTCTCTTCGGGCTGGATCCAATTGGAAGAGGGCGTTTGAGACAACAAAGGTTGTGATTCAACTCACGCCGCAGCAGGACCCTTGGGCATCTGTGCGATGACGTCAGGGACATGAATGATGTAACTGAGGTCGTGGTTTAATTAGCACGCAGCGCTGAGAGAGTCTAGTTAAGCTTAATATGATGCGAGCAGCCGTGGCGGCACTCCACGGGGATTCGGCCGGCGTTCCGCGGAATACATATCCCGGCTTCATTGGTAATGGCGCGTCTCCACAACGCCGGACTGATGTCACGATATAACTTTCGGCCGGATACCCCGCTGGCTCATGTCACGACACAACACTTCTCAGGATAGCCACCGTGACCAATTCTCCGTCTCTACCATCATGCCTGGTCGACTACTCCTCACCGGTGCCACAGGCTTCGTGTGAGTTAATATGGGTCACTTTTGGGGGAGACTGAGACTGATGCACAGTTCAGCGGTGGCACCGTGCTACACCAGCTTCTCCATTCCACGTACCCCGAAATCAAGAGCTTGCCAATTACCGTTCTCGTCCGGAAACAGGATCAAGCCGACCTCCTCAAACAGAAAGGAATCAACGCAGTCCTCTTCAATGGCCTGGACGACGCGGAGCAGCTCAGGACAGCGGCTAGCGAGCACGATTATGTCATCCACACTCCGAGTGGATTCCATACGGCTTCCGCCGTCGCGTTGATCGAGGGACTCGGCAGTAGAAAGAAACAGACGGGGGAGGAGGTCTACTTTATCCAAGTAAGTCACGGGTGCAAAGACTTGCGATCATCTTGACAGACTCATTGCGTAGACATCGGGTACGTCCAATTTGGCGCAGCGCACCATCACCAAGACACCCACGGACGTACATGAGTGGTCGGACAAGGAAGATGTTTTTTCGTTTGAGGAGCAGAAGGAAGCCGAAGAGGCTTACGGTCAGCGAACCAGCGACATTGCCGTCGTAAAGACAGGTGAGCGCACGGGCGTCAACACATACATAATGATGCCTCCGACCATCTACGGGCGCGGCAAGGGATACTTCAACCAAGGATCTATGCAGATCCCCAGTATCATTCGTGGCTCGATCAAAGCTGGCGCTCCGATTTACGTGGGCGACGGGACTTGCCGTCTCGGGCATGTCCACGTCACTGATCTTGCCCTGCTGTATGAGCTTGTTCTCAGCAAGATTCTGGCTGGAGTTGATATTCCTTCTGGGCGGAGAGGAATCTACTTCTCCAACACAGGCAGCCACAACTGGCTGGATATCGCCAGAGGTGTCGGAAGAGCCGGAGTCAAGCTTGGCGCACTGAAGTCTGCGGAGCCGAAATCTGTGTCGTTGGAGGAGGCATATACCACGCTTCTTCAAGCGCCTCCTCAGGTTGTTGAGATGAACTATGCAGCCAAGTGAGTGTACCCTGAGCCCCATGGAACCTGAGAAGACACGTAAGGTTAACATACCCTTAAGTTCGGCGACTAAGCCAGTCCTCGCCACTGAGCTTGGGTGGAAGCCACAGAAGACGGAGCAAGACTGGCTGGAGTCGTTTGAAGAAGCCTTCCAAATGGTATTGGATGAGAAGAAACAGTAGCTTGTCGACGTTTCGCATATTAGACATGGTATGAAGGTTTATGTGTAGTTCGGTGGATCATACAAGTCCTCTAAATCTACCTGGCCCAGCCCGGGGTCACCAAGGCCCACGCAGTCTTCCGTGTAATCATGATTCCGTAATCCCAAATGTCTAGTACACATACAAGTTCGTGACACCTTCGTTAGAAGCGAGCATCTTGCGGTTCTGCCTTTGAAGTGCGAAGCGCATTACCCAAGCACACACCACGACACCGAGCGAGAACCCGATACTGGCCAGCATCGCCTTCAAGTACCTAGGCTCATCAGAGTCGGGCCACAAGTAAGGCGTATAAACACTGGCAAGGTTGCCGAAGGTGTTGCACATGGCGATGGCGACAGCCTTCTTTTCGTCAGTCTGTCCCAAGACGGACGCAGTCCACCCGAGGATGATGTTATTCACGCCGTATGTCGCGCCAACAAAGATCATGATTCCGACGTAACGGACTGTCGTATTCAGGGTGGCCACGCTCATGGCAAAACCAGCGCAAGCAATCAGCTTGCTCACGGTTGTGTGCCACGTTCGTTCGTTGAACCGGCCGGAAGAGTGCGAGACGCAGATGCTAAGAATTCCGGCCAGAATGTACGGCGGGCACGTCAGCACCAGCGTGATCGTCGTGTTGTAGTTCAGAGTCTTGACGACGCTGGGGAGGAAGTTCTTGAAGCCGTTCGCAGAGAGATGCAAGTTGTCCATGAGACAGAATACCCAGGTACGCCAATCGGAGCAGGCCTCGCGAAGTCCCTTCCAGACACTGGTCCCACCCTCGCGACGGTCGGTTGTGTCGTCGAAGATGCGCTTGTGGGCCATTTGGCGTTGCTCCTCGGTGAGCCATCGGGTCTTGAGTGGGGCATCGGGAAGGAGGTAGAAGGCCGCGATGGCAACGACAATAGAGACGGCGCCTTGGATGATGAAGAGCCTGGGGGGCGGTTAGTCTAGAAGGTGAGGCGAAGGAAGTTTGCAGCGCACCATTGCCAACCGGCGAGATTATGCTTTCCATCCAGACCAGCAAAGACACCAGCGGCAATCAAGCCTGAGAAGGCGCTGGCCAACATGTTGCCGGTGTAGAAAATTGCCATACGCGTGGCAATCTCTTTCCGCGTGTAGAACATACTGAGCATGTACAGAGCGCCAGGATAGAACTTCACGTCATCAGTCAATACTGTCGTCTTGTAGACACATCAGCTCAAAAGAGCTAGACTTACAGGAGCCTCGGTAATGCCAAGCAAGAACCTGCAAGCAAGCATTGTCTTGTAGTCATGTGCCATATATGTGAGAAGGGAGATGATCGACCACGCCAGCATGAAGCCTACACACCTGCGTTAGGACTTCGCGTATCTCATGGCAAGCTTGGCATACATACCAGCCATGTACCAAGATGGTCGCACTCGGTTAAGAATCATGTTGGATGGGACTTGGCCACACAGGTATCTACCGTTGTTTAGTCTAGTGTGCATGCAAACCCGAGGATCTCCAACTTACCCAACGAATAGGATGGAGACACAGGTGTTGTACTGGGTGCCCTTGAGGTTCAGGTCTTTGGAAAGAGAGTTGAGCTTGCCATTGATCATGGCGTTGCGATCGAGGAAGTTCAAGCTGGGGGGGAACCTACTGTCAGTACGAGTCACGTCTTTCAAAGGTTTTGGCGACTTACAAGTACATCACCCAGAGAATGGGCTTCGCAGAGGGTTCAGTCAGTCTCAGTGCCACGCGCAAAGTACCTGCCAAGACTCACCAAGATGTACCAGTCAATTCTCTTGACCAGGGCGATCTCCTTGGGGTCGGTCTTGGTGTGCGCTCCAAACTCGTCGACCTTCGAGTCCTGGTTGGGCTTGTCATCGTCGCCAAGAGAGGCCGCGGTCATGACGCGCTCCATTTGGCTGACGTCCGCCTTGCCCTCCTCCGATTTCCTTGGCGCAGCCATCTTGGTGTTTGTGTGTCTCCGAAACGAGATTCAGGGCGTCCGTGGTCGAACAACGTGGTCGAACAACGGCCGGGTCGAGGTCTTGCGCTGGGATGAACGAGAACCTGAGAACCCAGAGCGTCACCAGCAGACCAGTCCGTCTGTGCAGAGCCTCCCTATATACCGGCGCAAGCCTAGGGACGAACACCTCTTCCCATATCCCCGTAGGCTCCGCGTAGGCTCCGCTGAAGTCGTGATAAGGAGCCACATCTGCGTGGAGCCCCCCATGGGGGAGATGGGGTAGATGGGGCGCCGAGCTTTTCCGCTCGTGCGGGGTTTGGGGAAACAGCGACTAGCTGGCCGATTTAGACCCTGCGCTAGTGTGGACATGGCAAAGGCCCTCGCAGGCTGTTGGCAGGGAAGTGTCTTGGTGTCGTATCGGAAAAGAGCCATTCAACAAGGAGCCTTGCGACCTGGGTCTGGAAGGGCAGGTGGTTTGCTTTTCCGGTTCTTGGGGGGACTGACACGGACGGGGGCGATGACGAGGCTCACCGCACGGAAAAGCACATTATGTACGCTCCTTCAGAGGCGGTGGGGGATCAGGTCAGACATGTCGTTCTCTTCCCGACGCGTTTGATTTATAATTACGTCGTGCTCCTCTTTCGTGTGCTCTCGCGAAGCCGATCTTGCCGAGGAAAAGCATTACATCTGCATGCAGTTCAGTCAGTGTGCACACTTGCTTGTCCGGTCAGGTACCACGTGTAATTGTGGACCTAAATGCGGCGACTAGGTAGAGTCCTACGCGAGTCTCGACAGTCGCGCTGCGTAGCGTCGCATGGAGCTGATAGGAAAACGCAAGGGTGTGTGGTCCCTTGCGAAGCTTCAGGAGGCTATGGTGAAGGGCCTGACGCGAACCCACACCACGGATAAACACACTCAGGCCTCTTCACCTGTGAATGTGAGATCTGGTTCGGAGATTGCGGGTCAGTGGAAAAAGCACAACCTTAAATCATAGGAAGCTCCCTCTTGACCATTTGCAGAGATGTGCAGCTCATTCCCAATTCATTAGTGCGGCTACGGGCGGGAGCTGGAAGAAGCACCGATTGATACCCTGCGCTGTAACGAAGCATCTTAACCGGTGCATGGCCGATAGCCGGATACCTTCCCAAAAGGTGGATGATCACTCAAAAGTAGTTGATATCTGCCCTACGTGTCAATCAATGCGGCCGAGAAAGGGACCTGCTCTGCATAATGGCCTATCGCAAGTGATCGTCGTTCAGAAGGCTAAAAGATTGGTTGATGACTTGTGGAGCTTTTCGATGATGCAAAAGTTCATGTTCCATGACTACACATGGAATGATATATGAGTCCTGGTGGCAGGGCAAGAGGCGGGACCTACTGCCTCAGGCCTGCCCACAAAGCTCAGTCTGGGTCTTCGGTTTGAACATCTCCCGACCTGCTGTTGATCTCGTCAAATAATCATGTTCACTTGATTTGTTGCAATTCCGAGTCGCGAACATAATGTGACAGTGCGTCTGACTTAGGATGGTTGACGCGTTTGAGGGCAAGTACCGAGTGTTGGACCACCTCTACGGTTGAGAGCAACAGTGAGCGAAAAGTTCCGTACCACGGAAGATGATCAAAGTCACTATCTAATTCTGGTTACTACTGACTAGCTCGCAGCCGTAACAGTAAGGCAAGATTCAGCGATGCTCCCCAAGTCCCTAGCCTGGTAAGCTCTTGAGAGGCGTGCCGGAAGATTACTTCGGCTCTATGCGAACCACCATTTGCATCGCCCAAAGCCATCTGGAGAATGTTCAACATCTTTGTCTGTACTGCAGTGGTGAATGATAGTTCATCCTGTTTATCGAGCAGGTAGCGGAGCAAATGTAGCTCTTCTTTCGTGCTGGTCCCAATCAGCATCCACAACAGCACGTAATTGAGAAAGGTGCTGATTATGCTGTATGGCGCTGCCTGTTGCAACGTGGGGACGCTGATTATGTCGTGAATACTTTTGATGGCCCTATAGAAAACCGTCAAGAGCCCAATGGATTTCTCTCCTATGGACGACGAAGGCATCCACTTGGACAACACACGGCCCAGACTCGAACTTTCTTGGTTGCATAAGTGGGAAATATCCCACAACTGACGCTTGAAAAGGTCTAGTCCCCTGGCTATTCCCTGTGGTCCGCTTTTTCCAATGGCGTCTTGAAGATTGGAGACAGAGACGTTAAGATTCAGATCCGCCAGCGACAATAGAACTCGAGATGCACCATTGAAGTATTCATTGACCCCCCAAGCATCTGTGTCGTCCTTTCCTACGAGAGAAATAACATCTTTCCAGTACTCAAGTGAACCTGGTTGCCAGAGTTAGCACTGCATTAACTTGCGTAGGGCGCTGAGTACCTTTTACGTTACATCCAGGTACTCCATGTCCACAGCTAGAGCGCTCAAAATCGCTCTCGGGGTGCTCAACGCTGCCTGAGCACGTGGACCTCGCGTTCATTGAACGATCCTGAGAACAGTCTAAAGCTCTGCTTGCCAACGTGCTGACGATCAGGAACGTAGCCCATGGGTTGATTCTTTTCATCAAGCCTTTGAAAAAGTCCGTTTCTGATACTTTGCGCTGTTGTGGTCCTTTCGGCGAACTATTTCTCATGAGTCTGCGTAAGCTGTGTTCAAATCTATCGCTGGCTGACACCAGCGACACAGTCTCACACTCCAGATGGCTGGCCCATGAAGTATCTTGCCATAGCGTCTCGTTGCACGGAAGCTGCCAGTCATAGACCTCCGCTACGGACATCATACTCCGCATGTTCAAGAGTGCAGGAAACTGGGAATCAATCATGAAGACAAACCATCTCACTCGCCGGACGAACTCCGCACGCGCCCAGGCTTTTCGTCTCTCTAGGCTGTCGCGTAGGTTGTCGTCAGCTATGTTGTACAGAAACTCGGGCAGGCGCCTGACGTAGGTGACCAGAGTGCCTCGACATGCTTCGGCGACTTCAAAAGCTTCTTTGTTCCCGCACCACAGCCCGGTGTAGCACATCAACGCATAGGCGTAGATGATCTGTGGGTCTCGGGTAAGTCTTCTATCCTTTTCGATGAGAACTTGAAGATTTTGGCGGGAGCGGTTGAGCAACAGAATCGAAAAGCGACGGGTTTGCCGTACATGGCTGTACATCGCACCAACTGCTACCATGATTGACAGCAGGGAAGGATGAAGCTCGTTACTGTCGAGAGTTGGGAGATGGATCACAGGACTTTGCGCATAAAATCTTTGAAAGAAGAGCCCAAAGAAAACATTGGCGACTCCTAGCGGTGGTAAGATGAAGCTATCGGGTGCCGGCGACTGAGCCTCAAGGAACTTTTGGACATCGACCCAGGTCGCGTCGCTGAAATTGAATCGCGGATCATGGCTTCGCCTCAATGGGTGAGTCTCGCTGATTATGATCGGCCGTGTTTGACGTATACCCTCGGACGAAGGATCCCA
The DNA here is from genome assembly GCA_014705045.1 of Colletotrichum theobromicola. NCBI lineage: Eukaryota > Fungi > Ascomycota > Sordariomycetes > Glomerellales > Glomerellaceae > Colletotrichum > Colletotrichum theobromicola. The sequence goes on from JABGLZ010001123.1 coordinate 47,860, forward strand.
CGCAAAAGCGATGGCATCCTCCTTTGAAGGGATATTTGGTGGCGAGGCTGCCCGCGACGAGTTTTCGGTGACGTCTCCGGATGTTACTGGAGTGACCTGTGCATTGCTGTCTAAGCTTTGCATTCCGAAGACGTTGAATTGCATGGCCTCGGTTGGCTCCAGGCTACTCCACAACTCATGAGCAGCTCCATACGCCGGATGATATTCGGGCGCGATGAGGTCATTGGGGTTAAAGATTGTCGCCATTTCGTGGGAAGCGTCATAGAAGTCTTGCGTGAACCAGTCGTTTGTGTCAAGATATTTACCCGTTTCCCAAGGACGAAAGAAGCCTGCGAAGTCAACGTCCCCTTCCACGAGACCAGGTGCGGTATGTGTAACCTGATTCATGAAGAGGCCCGGCTCGCTAGGCTGACACAATGTGTTTGAATCTGCCGTTGGGCATTGCTCGCGTTCATTGTCACCTGGGGTGAAAGAAGCGTCGCTACTAGATGAGCCATACTGGTTCTCGAGCACGAAAGGATACCGCCTCTTCCCAAGCGAAGGCTCATTCGAGGGTTGCTGGTCGTCTTGGCGTTGATGTATGCGTTCATGTTTTTTTAACAAGTCGCTTCTGGAGAATTCTCTCTGGCATATGCTGCAGCAATGTGGAAGACTGCCTTGATCTAGTCAAATGTGAGCGGTCCAGGTCTGCTTTGTGGTCAATGATCCAGCCGATCTGCTGTGGAGACCTACGTGATTTCTGATGCCGTTTCAAATTCTCAAGTCGGTTGAATATTCGGGAACATTTTGGACAGGGGTATGTACCGGTCTTCCGCTTCGGAGCCATCCTGTGGGACCAATTTGAGGCGTCGCCAGTCGTCCAGATGTACACGATATGTCTGCGGTGGACGTCTTTTCCACACGTGAGACGCCAGCAGGAGATCTGGGTGGACGTCGGCGTCCTCTTATGTTTTGCGTCCACCTTTACCCCACAAAGCTGGGTGGACGTCCACCCTCATTAGGACTAGCGCATCAGACGTATGTCGGATTTCCCGAAACGGACGAGCATCGGGACTGTGTTAATTTACCCCGGATGAGCCGCTCACTTTTACTTGAAAGTTTCACGACACCAAGAGCTTGCAAGTGAGATCAGTTCATCCAAACCGATCATTCTTCTTCGAAAATGTCTGCAAGCGCTCCCGAAGTGATTGTGCCCAAGAAGGTCCTGTCGGCGTCTAGAGGCGCTGATCCGGACGCTGACTCGGGCACATTCACGCTTTCTAACAGCAACGTTTCAGAGCCCACCGCGAGGGCTAGCATTGTGTTCGACTATGGAATCTGCGTAGGTGGAATTCCATTCATTATCGTTGAGCGGGCACATGGCAATGGCCCAATACAGCTTCAGGCTGTTTACAGCGAGACTATCGGGGGAATAGACTGTGAGACTGGTAAGAGTTCAACTCACTCAACCTACCTATGACAAATTACTAATAATCGATATGGTAGGAGATGGCCCATTCTTTTTCTTTTCCAATGCAATGGATTGCTACCGCAATGTCGCCATCAAGATCGATCCATCTGAATCACCGCAAACAATCAGGCCAAACCTTGCGCAAAGATCGCAGAGATACTTTAAGCTTGTGCTTATCTCCGAAAATGCGTCCGTCGCTATCACCCGAGTCGGGGTTGAGCTTGTCCGACCATTCATTGACCCGAAGGCTTCTTTCCACTGCTCCGACGAAACTCTCAACCGAATCTGGCGAGACGGCGTTCGGACTGTGGACATGTGCACCGTCCTCAAGGGCGAGACTGCTCCATCATGGGAAGTCACAAACGAAGGTACCAGAGTCCTCGGCCAGCACTGGGCTCCCTGTCGACAGGGCACTCGGTGGGCAGACAAGGAAGTCACATTCGAAGTTCGAGTTGAGCATCTCGGCGCCAGCTGGGGCGTTCACATGGTTGCCAACGGAGTCATCTTTTGCCTCGACATCGTCGCAGAAGAGCTTCGGGCCTACGAAGGCTTGGCCGACCAATCTGCAGTGTTCCCTGTGAAGAGCTTTGGGAGTTGGTCAACTCACGGGATTGCGACGAAAGGAGACTGGATCCGTATTTCAACTATTGCCAAGGGGAACGTGGTTGCCGTCACCATCAATGACCGGGAGGTTGCGACTATCGCAGATGTTCAGCTTCGACCGATTCTTGGAGGATCAGGCATCAACACCGGGTCTGTCGCATTCGGAGGACCCAATGGATGGCTGGCAGTCTATCGAGACCTTGCTGTAAAGAGTACCGGCGAGGTCCTTTACGAGAACAGCTTGCGACTCGAGGACAAGGATAGGACACTGGCTGATTTCCAGGTCGGAACAAACGCCGTGTCTTGCATGATCGATGGAGCAAAGAGAGACAGAGCCACGTTTGGCGGAGATCTGTTTGTCTCTGGTCGCGGAGTCGCTTACGCTGGCCTGAACATGGACGCCGTTGCTGGCAGTATCGAGCTTCTTTCCAGTCACCAGACCGAGGATGGGTATCTCGGCAACCTATGTCCCATCCAAGCACCTGTCCACACAGACGACGCGCCACCGCCGACATACGCGTTTTACTCTATGACATATGCGTGTCTTCTGGTGGTAGCTGCCAAGGATTACTGGATGCATTCGGGAGACAACACGATTGTTCAGCGGTTTCTGCCCGCTGCTGAAAATCTCCTGAAATTTGCAGAATCACATTTGAAGCCCTCGGGACTCATTGAGGTACACCCTGAGCTCTCAAGTAAGACCACTTTCATCTCCATACCTTTTAGTGGATATTGACTAACAATTGAAAGTGCATTGGTATCCTCTGGGCGGCCCAGTCTTTGGCGCAGCAGGAACGACGAACCTTGCATACTACGACGCATTGAATGCTGTGATTGCAATGACATCTGACTCAGGTCGCAAGTCACAACTTGTCAAACAGGCTGAGAGTCTCAAAGGCAGCATACTTGCTCATCTGTGGAATTCAGAGACCTGCAGTATCCGTATGGGAACGGCTCTTCCAAGTGACGGAATTTGCCAAGACACAAACGGCTACGCACTATCGCTCGGAATTACGTCCGAACCAGAGAAGAATTCGAGTCACTTGGTTTGCCCTTCAGGCACGAAGCCCGTGGCCTTTAAGGGCTTGAACCACTGGGATAGAACAGGGGTTATCAGCCCTTATGCTACGGGCTTTGCGGTTGAGGCGCTCTTCTCCAATCAGAAGGGGAGGGAAGCTATCAAGCTGATTGAGAGCGTCTGGGGCCCGATGGCTGATACATCGAGCCCCAACTATTCCGGCGGTCACTGGGAAGCCATGACAGCCGAAGGACAGCCTTTCTACCACGATACATCTTTGATGCATGCCTGGTCATCGTGGCCTGTGTTCTTGTTGCCTCAATACGTTGTCGGCGTGAGACCTCTGGAACCAGGATGGACAAAAATACAGGTTGCACCAGTTCTGTCTGGTGTCAACTCGGCACACTATGAGAAGGAAATACCGGGTGGCAAAGTTGAGGTTGATCTTGATGTTGATGTTGAGGAAGGCGCAGGGAAGATTGGCGTTACGATATCACTGCCGGCTGGGGTTTCTGCCGAGCTTTCACCACCTCCTGGCTTCGTCAATCAGGGTGATACAACTGTACATGGCCCAGTCGTAAGAAAGAGTCTCTTCTTTCAACGGGAATGAGAAGCCAGCCAAAGGGACGATCCCAAACCATAGACCATATGATGCATTTCCAAGCAAAGTTCAAATAGCATGTTCGCCCATAGGCCTTCCACCTAGCTAAGCATGATCTCCTTTTGCTTCGAATTGTGGAAGGCTTCCTTGAAAACCTTTCCGACACCAACTCTGTCCCATTTTTCATCCTTTCTTTCAATAAGAAGGACATAGAAGAGATCCCACTCGCTTTGCTCTCTCTCTTTAGGTATATAGTATGTCCACTCTGGGCATTCATCACGCGTAAAGCTCTTCGCTTCCGAGATGGCGATGAATTCTTGCTTGTCGCTCGCTTTGGCAGCCCACTCTGCTTCCAAAACCACCGAGCCGCACCAATCTCCCATCTCATCCGCAATATGGTATCTCGCCAGACCAGTTTCTGTGCCCATGCTGAGAAGCTTGCGGTCATGAAACTGCCGCTCCGAGGGGCCGTTGTGTTTGATGTATAGCCAGGTGTGCCACGTGCGGAACTGCAGGATCGGAAGCAGAGGGAATTCGGACGTTTCGGGCTTCGGTTCAAAGGGAGCCTTCACGACGCGGTATGGATAATCTCTTAGCGTGATACTGAATTCTTTCTCGTTATCCTCGAAAAACATGTCGTAGAAGTCCGCGGTATGAACCGGAGCTGGAGGGGGGGCTGCGACAAGGCCGCCGGAGGCCACTGGCCCAGTGCCGAACAGTGCGCCTTCCCTTCTGCGCGGACCACTGGCTCATCTGTCAGCTTGCCTACCTTGTATATCTTGCGAAACCGGCGAAATTCTCGTTACGTACTACTTTGGAGAAGGCGGGGAATGAGGTGGCAACTTCAGGCGGTCTTCAAATTCCTGCCTAGACCGTCGGTCTTCATCTCTAAGATCGTCTCTAAGATCTACATATGGCACTCTGGATGACCTATGTATATTGGGTTAGAAAGAATACGTCTTTGGGAAGATGCAAAAGCTGTGCCTAAGAGACTTACCGTTCCATACCTTCTGCTCGGCCGATAGGATTAGACGCCCCAAAAGCGTCAGGCCGCCTGTAAGCAGTAGCCTCCGTATATCCCTGATGGTATACTTTGGTGTTCCTGGACCTTGATGCTTCTTGTCTAGGTCGGGATCCAGATCTAGCCCTTTCACGTAGTCGCAGAGCAACGTCGGAATAAGAGGCTGAATCATCGCTATAACTAAGGCCGAGTTTAGTAATAAGATCTCGCACCATTGCGCATACATCCTTACGAGGAACCGACTGGTGAAGAGTCCCGTGGCACCGGGCCGGGAGATCCCCGACGACGTGGGAAGTCGGATGGTATACCTATGTTACGATCAGCTACTGCCGTTCATTCAGTGGCGGTAAAATGATGATGTTTACTCCTCTCTGCTCTCTTCTTCGTATAGCCTCTCCAGCTTAGGTCTTCGCTCGCGTCTACCAGTGACTGATGGTAGTCCCACAGCGGACGTAAGTCGCCGTGTCCATCCCTGACCCACCACTGGATCCAAGTGTGAGTGTTCAGCCACTGGGAAACGTTGTCAAGAGCTCCTCCAATCAGGTCATCGTGATACTTGGTCTCTCCAATCCAGCCCGTCCAAGACCAGCTAGGAAAGTCTGGGATCGTATGATCGTTATTGTTTGTCGAAGACGTTCTGCGTTTGACCGATCTAACGGGTTCCCAAAGAAGAGCCAGATCAAAATGAGAGCTGGGGAGCCCATGAATGAAAGGCGCGTTCATACGTTCCTCCATCATGTTTGCCATACCACTGAAGGCTGCCTGGATATCTTTGGCTTGAGTCAGCTTCCTTTCGGTGTAGAGCTCGACACACTTCATATACACCCAGAAGGCACGGTCGTCAAGCTGTCGGAACATTTGCATAGGCGCATCGACCAGGTCCAACGACCAACCCGCTCCTTTTTGGTCTCCAAAGATGTCCTCCGACATGCCAGTCGATCGACATTGGAAGTACACCCTCCCATTAGTGAATATCAGGCAGCGACGCGACAGGAGCCGCTCTTGAAATGTCCAGGCTCGCTCATTCCATTCTGAGGAGCGTATGTAGATCTCGGGAGGGCGTGTGACCATCAGTTCAAGGTGAGGGTTGATCATGCGCTTGTACTGCTTGGTGTTGCGAGTACTTGGACGCATTGCCCTCAGTCCAATTGACGCATCTCCATCCGCTGCACAGATAGTTAGCGCTGCGTTGCCGTAAATAAGGTCCATGTTGAATGCATTGAGCTTCCAGGATCGGGAGCTATTCTGGACAATGCAAAGTCGGTCTATCCACATGTATCTGAAGCCGAGTCTGCGGACGAGGTCGATCGCATCCTGAATAGCTTTCGGCAGTCGAAGAAGAACGTCCTCAAGTCCACCATGCATACGATGAAGCATAACATTGTCTGTCAAAGTCGTGTATGCCGTTTCGTCCGTGCCCCATACGTAGCTTAGTGCGACATATGGCTCATGCAAATCTGTTCCCCATGCATCCCTTCGCCCTCTGCCACTGCGAGATCTCTCTCGAGGCTTGCAAGGTAGCTGGGTTAGCTGCATGTTCTGTACGTCGATGACGCCGAAGTAAGAGTGAGACACCATCTCGACAAAGCGCTCAACGCCTTCGTCTTTGTTTTGACGACACGGGCCCCTATGTGACTTCTGGCAAAGATCTAGCCATGATCGGATGAGAGCTTGGTTTTCGATGTCTTCGGTAATCTTGCGACCCAAGAAAAGCGAGTCCTTGGCCCAAACGCGGTCGGCATCAGACGCTGTCCTCGCGAACCTCTCCGGTGCGACGTAGACCAGGTAAGCGTCCGAGAGACGAGGGTGATCCCATCGAATATGCATGCGTCTAGTTATTCCCCGGACTGTGTTCGCTGGATTGTGGCCGCGGTGTTTGGACCTGGACGCCTCACGACCGTCAATCTCCCAGCTGATGGAGCATTTGGCGGTCTCCAGCGCATGCTCGTCAGCCGCATCCAAGAAGTCGCCGGTCGGGTTTTGAGTCCCTGCTTCCTCCACCGAGTCTATGATCAAAGCGCACATCTCGCATTCCGACGATCGATTCCGAATATCGCTCAAGCTTCCAAGACGATGGGGTGCTGTATACGAGCGAATTGGCACTGGTTGATCTTGTACCGGCTTGCCTGCAGGCTTCGTGGAGCCGGGTTGAACTTTGAAGCAGTGCACACCCAGATCCAATACATCACAATCTTTGCAAAGACCCTGTGCTTAGGTTAGGCACGAATGCAACGGAGGTGAAGCACGTATTCGCAGCTCGACGGCCCTCTTACCTTGTTGTATGCGCCATGCCGCCCGTCGCTGTGATCTTGAGGCGGCGCATACTTTGCGACCGCATCTACAACTTCTTTGGGCTCAAGGATATCAGATGAAGCTCCGTTCATGTGGCTGCTCTCCATCTTGGAAACTTTGCTGCAAAGTTTGCGAGGGAGCAAAGCTGAGACGGTCTTTCAGAAACGTCTCCATAAATGGAAGTAAGCTGAGGTGGTTGGAAGATGACGGCGTGCGAGGGAAAATATGGCGTATGATTGGCTCATTGACTTGGTGAGAGGTGGTCTCGCTGCAACATTGAGCGACCCTTGTCTTCAGCTTCTCATCTGTCGCGCTAGTGCTGACGCTGTAACATCAAAATGGGCTTTACGAGATGTGGTCTGCTCAACAATCGATTACGATGAAAAACATTCTACAACTTGGATAAAATTGCTGAGCCGTGGAGGCAGTCCCACTTGTCAGATTGTGATGTTCTTTTCTTATTCCGCACGCCTATCCTCCCTGAAATAGCCCCCACTTGTACTACCTTACTGACAGTTGGCGCCACCGGTAACATTGACACACTTTTGGCGACCGCAGTCCATGAGCTGTAGCACGAGTTAGCGATGCCGTCCCCATCGGTTGACGATGTTAGGCCTATCCGCCGCTTACATCGAAGACGTTGTTCTTGGCGAGATTGCAGAACTTGATGCTGTTGCCCTGGCAGACCTGAATCTCGTTACCAGTGCAAGACTGGGCAGACGCCGCCGCAGCAAAGACGAAAAGGATTGCTCCGATGAACTTCATCTTATGATTGGGTCTTGCTCTATGTGATCAAAGATAAATAAGGTACTGGATCGCGAGATTTGCAGGTGTTTGAAAGTAAGGGCTTCAGAAAAAGTTGAAGTTCCAAGATAACGAACGCAAGCCGCGACCAGTCGGGTGGTACAAACTGGCAACTCTTGCAGTGGGAGATACCGTGCTTTTATTTCTGATGATCCACCCCCTTTCTTTGCTATCGGGATGGTATCTGCTACAGGATGCTTGTTTTCTTGACTCGCTTACCATTGGTCGGGGCGGTCATAATCAAACTGAACCAGTCTCGTCGTCTCGGTCACTCTTCCATGCGAAACAGGTTGTGTTCAACGATGCATCTGCTAGTCCTAGAGCCATCCATTCAAGCTGGAGGTATATAGCGCCCAGTGCCAGACTCTCCGTTATTTCACAGATTCTCGTGCATCCCATTGACGTCTACTCTTCTGTTGCTTTGCCGACACCGAACTACGCTGTACTCACAGGTTCGCTGAGTCAGGCTAGCGTGAACCGCCCTCAAGCTCATCAAGTCAATTTCAGATTTACGGCGTGTCCGAAACCTTAATGATGCCCCATTTCCAGAAGCACGGTGCTCCCTCAGGCAAGACTCGGTTCGCTTGGAGTAGCTAAGAGAGGTTAAATGCCTAGTTGCGGAGAGAGTCTGGTTTACCTCCAACTAGGGTGGTTATGTTCATCTATTTGGAAGGACAGAATCGACTGGATCCATTCATCTTCCAGAATCGAAGTCCAGAGGAATTTATTCTATGTTGGATCTCCAGGCCCGAAGAATAAGACAAGCTCGAGTACGCTCAAAAGCGAGTTACGGAGTGGATTTGGAGACACAGCAGGCTAGATGCAGCATGGTGAGCGGTTAGTAAAAATGGACTCAACAAGATGCATGTGAAACCAAAACAACAAACTGAGAGATCTGTACACTTAGAGTCAACGACGAGAGGTGACGAGAGGCGAATAAGCCAAATTTTCAATATAGACCTACGCACCCGTCAAACAGACACGTGGCAATTATCTCGCTTGAGAATCGTTCAGTTGATTATACATGCCATGCTGTGTCATTCCCCTTGTTGCAACATAACGCAGAGTCTTCGTCAACGTCAAAATAACCAGCAGAGTTTAACCGCGGCCTTGGCGGATTTGTTGGGCATCCAATTTCTTCATTTCTTCTTTTTGATTTGTGCTTTGCTTTCTTACATTATCCTCTTGAGTGCGTTTGGGTATGGTCTCGGCTATGCTACGGTTGCCGTGAACCACACCATTACTACGAGCTGCCTTAGCCTCAAACTCAACTTGACCGTCCTTCCAGACCCACCGCGAATCGCTGCAGCAAGTGACCACCCGTCTTGTAGCATGTTTTACTATGCGCATCGCCAGGCAAAGATCACGTGCGACGTAGCCGGCAAGATCGTAACGCAGCTTTGCTTGTTGCTGTTCAGGAGGAAGTTTCAGAGACAACACTGGTACGAGTTCTAGGAGGAACTACAAACGTTGCAGCTGAACCTAGCCAGAGTCGATCGGTCGCATTTGCGCTGTTGAGGATTTAGATTTTAGCTATTCAGATACCAGCATCTGACCAAGGCTTTGCCCACAGACACGCTGCACGTCCAAATCACAATCAGTTTACGCGATAATTACCCAGCAGCTCGCGTATTCCATGCTTTCCTGTGGGTACCGATGTCATTTTAGTTAAAAGGAGGGATCCACCACTTAAGGTTATTTGTTACAATTCACTGGTGAGTACTCGTTGCGCTTTTGCGGCAAGCTTTTGCTCGTGGCGAGTTAGCTGGAGCGAGCATTAGGCTGATCCTACCTTAGGGAGTTATGATGATTAGGGATGTTGTCGCGTGATGGTCCTTCACGCAGGTAGCTGCACATCTCGCTTAAAAATGCTAGGGAGAGGGGGCTATTAATGGGCATGAACTTTAGAACCTGCTTCAGAGGCCTTAACATATGTATTTATGATATTCGATTCAGTTTCGCCATTCATGGAAAAGTGTCGGATCCGTAGATCAGAGCCCCTGGAGAAAAAGATGAGCAGCCAATCGCAATAATGATCTCGCTGGGGATTCAACTATTCCCCGCCGGCCCGTTTGATCATCGAGGGGGCTCGAAAGATCCACGACGAATTGAAATGTGTGAGGTTACCGAGGGTGGTATTTTGCGTTGCTACCTCCTTTGCATGGCCCCTCGGACGACCCTTGTCATTGGGAACAGGGGGTTCATCCGAGAACCTCGGCGTCACCCCATTCCCATGTTTTGAAACTCCATTCGATCTTCGAAACGCCATGCCTGGTGCTGAGCCTTCTTCCAGGCTTCTCATGCCCTTCAACGTATCATCGTAGTGCGTGCGTCTGTCAAACCATCTCATATATAAAATAGCACCTGTCACGCTGCTGTCAGCTCATGAACATTGTTTCAACTCATCATCAGTGAAACTGCCATCCGATACATTGTCTTCTCAGTCATAATTTCATCAACCTCTTTTTCCCTGGCCTGGTGTCATTTGCAAATTTTCTTTCTAAGCCTAATACATACAACGACCTGGTGTCACCCTTTTCCCCCCTCACACACTATTTCCTGATACCCACTCAAATCAACCCAAGAAATACAAGATGTACGCTCAGCAACTCATCGTCACTTTTTTGATGGCTACCAGCGCCACGCTTGCTACCGCGAGTCAGTTATTCTCGATAGTTGAACCGTATTCCATCTTCTTTCTCTAACTGGCTGGCTCGTATAGGAAGCATCGATAGACGTCAACTGCTTGGCAATCTGGGCAGTCTTGGGTGCAATGTGGCACGACTCCAGATCTTGGGCGCCCTTGGCGACACCGACGATGCCGTCTCCAAGATCTCCGATGCGACAGTCAAGGACGCTGCCACCACGGGTCTTCAACAGGCACGAGGAGGCATTTCCCAAATTGCGCAGTCTCTTCTGAGCGGCAGTGCACCTCCCGCAGCTAGCCGTGACGAAGTGGCAGCTGGACTTGCCGCTGCAGGCGACGCCCTTTCCAGCGCCGATACGTAAGTGCAAGAATTCTTGAAGCTGTAGATGGCGATGGCTGACATTGAATCCAGGGGTGACCAAGCTGTCGTTGATGCGCAAGCAGGGCTCGATAAATCAGTTAAGGCTGGCCAAGATGTTGTTGCTAAATGCTAAGGGAGTGTGGGGAGATCAATTGACGAGGAAGCGGAAGCCTCATAGAGTCGTAGGCGTAGTGATGATACCATATATCCCATGTGAAAGTTTGCTTTCTCTGTAATGTCAAGATACATTGCCGTCACATTCCGCTATTGCCTTCTACTCTTGATTGAACGCTTAACCAGCGATATACACTCCTCAAGGGATAGGTGTAATACCTCGAGCAAGGAGAACATTTGTTTTCGACCAAACGCTAGGCTCTATGCATGCAGCTAAGTCTGATGCTGTGTTTTTTTAAGATGTGGCTCTCGATGGATTTAGGTCCTTGCCGAGGGATCACGCTAAATCTGCAAACCCCGCAGGGGCGTCCCATATTCTCAGCTCTGCTGCCTGCGCAAGTCTCCCCTCTTTTCACGACTACCATCTCTCCAGGCCGCATCCAATTTCAGACTGCCCAAGCCACGGAATTTGCGAGCCACTCAGAACTCTTCCATGAGTCACATCGATTGCTGTCAAGCGAAGACAGCAAACTCGTACAGCCTCAAAGCAGAAACATCATCATGGAACCGAAAGCAGTCGATGACGCAGGCCAAATCAGGGTAAGTTTGATGACCTCGCGCGGCTAGGATTGCTTTCGTCGTGTGAATAAACTGGTTGCAGAGCTAAACAACTCAATCGCAGCTGCCCGGCTTCGGTCTTCCTCTAAATCATACACCCAACGACCACTTTCCTGATGCTGTAAGCGACTGGGAACAGCATTGGCCGCACACAAATCGTGAGCGATGTATGATAGCTTTCATCCAAGACGTCACACTCGAGGAGGGTTGGGACCAGAAGGTGTTCCAAGAGGCAGCCATTTCAACTTGGAAGCACAATGTCATGGGAAAGGACTGGCGCAGAGCTGACGGAATTCGACATGGCGACTTCACCAATGCAATGTTTGAATTTGTAAGAACTGTCAACATCATGATAAAGCCAATGACTGAAGTTTGTCCAGTGTATAGAAGAACTCCAAGAAAAAGCGAGGCTATACCAAGAGACGGGAGTGATTTCGATCCTAGATGTCGAAGTGCGCATCAGTCGATCAGACAGAGTCATTTCGTCAGACATGCAGAGATCTCTCCAAAAGGCCGCTGGCAACATTGAACGAAAGTCTATTTGCAAAGTAGACTGGACTTCAGGCAACGACAACACCCCTACACAGGCCATGAGCTCTAAATCGACAGCAAGGGATATTATGGTCAACCTGATAGACCCAACAATGTACCCGCTCGTTTACGGTCGCTCACGGGTTCTACCCAACAATGAAATCGATCTCCAAGACTGCCTTGACCATATCGCACAAGGAATCATAATTCAGAAACCGGACAAGGACGAGAGACAGAAATATGTTGACGGCACCTATCACACGTTGTTCTCCGACAAGTCTCAGTGGCTTCCCTGCAACATTGAATTCCCGGACGGCATGAACGCAAAGATAACAAGCTACATAAACAATTTGCATCCCAAGGAACACGGAAACGTCTACCCTGTCTTGGAAAACATCATCACGAAAGTAATGCCCATGTGGAACCTGGTGTACTCCACTGTCTATGATGAAACCATGCGTTGCGACCAGCGCATTGATTGTACTCAGGCAGGTTGGAGGTATCCCAGCACACCTCCCTACGACCCCCTGGACATCAAAGATGACCTAATGAACGGTCTCATCGATGATGATGAGTGGCAACGAAGGACAAATGAGTGGCTTCGCAACTTCAGGGTTATTGACAAACCCGAGCCACAATCGGAGGAAGACCGAGCCTTCCACCGAGCGCATGGTGGACGGAATAATTTTGTCACACCGCAGGGGATGGCGGACTTTACTGGCATGCTAGGCAAGGCAAACGGCATTCAGGTCGTTGTCAAGATGAGGGCAGTATACCTAACTCCGGAGAACCCCATTTGTGATCTGCAGAATGAGTTCTCTCTGGACGGTGCGCTGAACGAGCACATTGTGGCCACTGCAGTCTACTTCTTCGATGATGAGAATGTCACAGACTCGAGAATATTCTTCCAGACGCGATTTCAAGGGCTGAACTTTGAGGAAGACTGCAGCTTTGAGACGGGCGATCTGAGACCTCTTGGTGAAATCTTTGGGCTCAGGCACAGGACTCCGTCACTGCAAAAAATTGGATCCGCAACCATGCGGGAGGGCCTGGTCTTGGCGTATCCCAACGTTGTGCAGAAGAAGGAATCCGCCTTTCGGCTGAAGGATCCGGCTCAACCTGGGCACAGAAAGGTTTTGATTCTATACTTGGTTGACCCACGAGTCAAAATTCTATCCACAGCCAATGTGCCTCCGCAACAAGCTGAGTGGTGGGCAGCAGAGTTCTCAACGAGCGAGGGACAGATGAAGGGGCTACCGAAGGAGGTAGTCGACATGGTGGTCGAGAACGTTTCAGACTTTCCTATTCCAAGACACGAAGCGAGAAGCATGAGGGATGAGTTTCTGCTTGAAAGGTCAACCCTAGACAACGGTATTCGCGGAATCCTTGGTTCCTATACAATCAATCTCGACTGGAGCGATAGTGATGTGGACTATGGAGACAGCTCGGAAGGAGAGAATTGATCGGCTTTCGTTGTACCTCGAAATCATTCTCCATATTCCATCCTGAACTTGTGTGTACTTGTTTAGATCTGCCCAGGATAATATTACGTCGAGAGGTATGCGACGTCAACCCCTATACATCTCTCTGGCTTTTTTTGTGGTCGCATCTTCATTCATTTTCTTCTCATTGCTGTGCCAACCTATGATGTGAATTCTATGTACGTCGCTCCGAAACAGCAGATCTGAGAGAAATTGTCGTCAACTCACATATTTGTCATCTGATTCGTCTTGTCTCCTCCGAAAGGTCTCGAGTTCTCCGAGCATTAATCTTGGTGCTTCAAATGCCTAATTAATTCTAGTCTTGTATGCCTGGATAATCAAGTCTACCTGTCGTGCGATGTCGATGAAGGATCGTGATCAATGTGCTTATCGTAGCAGAACACGGAGCGCTTCTCGCCACGAAGCCGACAAACCATTCTCGCTGAAGGTGGAACTCGGAAAGTAGATCCATTGAAAAATAACGCTAGTCATTTACCTTGTACGCATAAGCAATAGATTAAAATCACGTATGATCTCGTTGTGGCTGAAGTTTCGCCTCATCGGTCTCGTCAAGTGCCCGAGAAAACCAGAATCAGCTCCCGAGTCAGGACGGAAGACTTTCATAAAAGGGGCATATATAAGACCATGGGACCCAAATAATTGAAAGTAAGATGACATCGCCGCCTACTTGATTGATTTTTTCATAACCTGAATGACCGTCAAACCCTCGATCGGCCATTTACACTTCAATCTAAACCACAAGTCATTTCTTTCTGCTCTTGACGAGGCCACTCCGCCAGTAACCCATTCATCATGCGCTTTTCCATTCTTGCTCTCGCCGGTATCATTACGGCTGCAACGGCTGCAAACGAACAAGCACCTGGATTCTGCAACATTGGCAACAAGCCCTTCTGCACGAGCAGCCCTGCTCCCAGATGCCGTGATGCCAAAGCGGCGACTTTCAACGCGGCAGCAAACAGTGCGAACGAAGCCGCCTGCAAGGGAAAGAAGAACAATGATGGCTGCACTCAGACGTTCACGTGCCCCTAGATGGGTCGCGCAAAGTGTATAGCACGTACCTTGTCGTGCAGGAGCTGCCATTCTTGCGTGGAATCGCAATTCTTTAGCATGAAAACTTAGTTTGAGTTTACGAGAAACCTCCCCATTGCCCAAAGTACCATAGAGTTTTGAGAAACTATAGACTGTTTCGCAGTGTGTAAATCTTCTCCTGTTGAAAGCCAAATCAGGTTGTCCAACAACAAGAATTCCAACGCCCTACATCATCTGCCATCCTCTCTCAATACAATGAATTCTTCTTTTTCCACGGACCGGAAATGGTCTCAACACGGAAGAGAAAAAGCATGAATGAAGTCTCCCACTATGTCTTACGAAATGTGGCGAAGACTGCAAGTTCCTCATTGTCGCTCAAGTAGTTTTAACTCCAGAGGAGGTGAAGTCGATTGAGGGGGTCCTACTGTCGTGCCAACTCAATCTCAGTGTAAAGCCCAGTAACAGGCACTAAACAGACTTTAGATAAGGATGCCGGCGAAAAGGCAAACGTAGTCATATCAATGCTCCACTCTGATGGAGAAGTGCCGATCTAAATCAGACAGTATTACCAAATGCAGCTGAAAGAGAAGACTCTATCCTAGCCCAACAGCTCCTGTTGACTTTGAGCAGAGAGTTGGCTTATAAGATGACTATGTCAAAACGAACGCCGCAACCATATGCCTGCGGGAATAGTGTTTATCAGTTGTCAATTGGATTGACTCGCAGTATCAACAGCAGGGACAAACTTGGGAAAATGACGTTGGAGCAAAGGAAATACTACTATATTGCAGGGTCTCGCGTTGAAGCTGGTGGTCGTCTTTTCATCTTGGTGATGTACGAGCCTCTGCATGAGTGATTGAAATGCGAGAGGATCGAAGTCAACTGCCTGCAGTTATTGAACCTGTCTGCAGGACCCTGCACGAGAGTTTTGCTATCGGGCGGATGTTTCTAGTCAAGTATTGTTTTCAGACGGGTAGTCAGTATACATGGCAGCATGGACAACGACGGCGGCGATGACGACGACAATAGCGAGGACAATCCCCTATCGCATGAAGCATTTAGACCGCAAAGATACGTGCAGTCTCCAATACCAATCAGAGGCATGCTAAAGACTCAAATTTCTCTATTTATTTGCGCAAGTGCTGGTTGTCAGTGACGCAGACTTCGAAAGGATTACTTCTTGGCCAAGCATGTGGCGCGGCTACAAGATTCAAGACGGTCACGCACACTCTAAGGTATCATTTGATGGTACAACGTTTGGTTGTTCACCTCCTGTTCTATACTGCTGACTTGGCTTGCTCACTAAACATAAGTCCACAGCGAAAAACACACTTAAGGGTGCTCGGTAGTCAGAGCTGACTTTCAACCATGCTCACGGGATGTGCTGTGCGGCATCGGCACTTCGCTTCGTGGCTTCCTAGGCGAAAATAGCTTTAATTGATGTGCGATTGCGAACCTGGGGCAGTGGGTTCGACAAACCTGGCAGGACCTGACAGGGCGCAAACACCAAACGCCAAGCTCAGCGCCGGTCTTGAGCCTCAGTTAAGGGCCCGTCAACGGAAGCACAACGGAGAATCAAAATCCACCAGTCACAGGTCATGGACGGATATCACTATGCTCCTACAACTCGTGGCCTCTCCACAATAGTGTGGGTTTTTGCCCACATCCCCAGCTCGCTCCACGAGCGTTCCCCACGGGCAATAAACCGGAGAAGTGACTTTGCGGTCGGAACCCCGCGATACTAGAGTGGGCATCATCCGAGCTCTGGCTATCACGGTGAAGAGCAAAGCTAACGTTGAGATGAGCTTGAGTACATGCGAATGAGCATATTCGAACACAAAAATGCCATCTTCGACTCAAACTATTTTGATAACATCAAGAAAAGGTTCATCTTAGGGGAAACCCCCGCAAACTCGATATCTGGTCCTGGCGGACGATACCCGCTGGGAAGTCCTGTTAAGCCGTCGATGTCCTATGATAGCACCACAAACTGTCGCCTACCAACCCCGTACATACCCCGCATCTCGCACACGACTCAGGAAACCGTCATCCACGCCAACTTTTGACTAGGCCTATGTAGTGGGTGGAGGAGGTTGGCGCGAAGGCTTGCCTAGCATGCCTAGCGACCTTTGAGCGCGCCACAAATATCTCCGGCGGGAGTTGACCGAAAACCGAACTGTCGGTATCAGCAATGTCTAGGGATGTTCCAAGCGCTCATTGCCGACATGTCGAGTATTTGAAAAGGGATATCCCACGTTGTCACCCCCTTGGTTCTGCTCAGTGCTGTGTTGATCTTCATGGGATTTCCCTCCGTATTTCGAAAGACCATCACAATAACCGCTTGTCTTGACATAACGACATTTCGATCTCGTCGAGCCTAAGATGGCCGATAACGTCCCGACCGTGGCCGATGCCAAGCCCCGCCAGAGCGACGTTGAACATGTCGAGCAGGACCTTCACAAGCCTCATGTCGAAGGCGAAGATATTCACCAACAGCATCCCGAGATCTACCTCGAAGCTCTCGCACGGTATCCCAACGATGAATCGATCGACCAGGCCGACGAGAAGAGACTTCTCCGGAAGCTGGACATGCGAATACTTCCCTTGCTCGGCATTTGCTATTTCTTCTACTACGTCGATAAGACCACATTGTTCGTTTACCAGATGGATCACCCAGCACTTCATGGGGAATGGCTGCTCACCATGCACTCTTTAGATCTTATGCTGCCATTTTTGGTCTGAAGGATGGCCTTAATCTCAAGGGCGAAGAATACTCATGGCTCTCGAGTAGCTTCTACTTTGGCTGGCTCATCTGGGCCATCCCCTCAAACCTCATCATGCAGCGCAGCCCGCCCGCATGGTACCTGTCCTTCAACATCTTCATGTGGGGCGCTCTGCTCATGGCACAAGCTGCTGCGAAGAACTTTGCTGGTCTTCTCTCTCTTCGAGTGTTGTCTGGAGGTAGGTCTCTTGAGACTGCTACAAGCCGTGCATGTTGTGTAATATGATGCTAAGGACGACACTAGCATTCGAAGCCATCGCCGATCCCGCTTTCATGCTTATAACCAGCATGTACTACACTCGTGCTGAGCAGCCCTCGCGTATTTCGGCCTGGTATGCCTGGAACGGCATTGGCGTTGCTGGGGGTGGTCTTATCGGTACGTTACTACTTCCCCTCTTCATGTGTTGACTACTAGCTAATATCTGATTACGAAGGTTACGGAATCGGTCACATTAAAGGTGCTCTCGAATCGTGGCGCTACGAATTCCTTGTCGTCGGGGCTTTCTGCGCTTTCTGGGCCATCATCCTTGCCCTCTGCCTTCCGAACTCGCCACGCACAATCTGGGGCTTCACCCACGAAGAGAAGCTCATCATGATCGCCCGCATGCGCCGCAATCAGACTGGTATCGAGCAGCGGCAAATCAACTGGGGCCAGATTAAAGAGGCATACCTCGACTACAAGACATGGCTCTTCACCCTACTCGGGTTCGTCTCGAACGTCCCCAACGGTGGTATCTCCAACTTTTCGACCCTAGTCATCAAGGGTCTTGGCTTCGGGACCCTTGAGACGGCGCTGCTTGGCATCCCGCAAGGCGCGCTGGTGGTGATCTGGATCGGGCTTGGTGCCTTGGCGAACAAGTACATGCCTGCTAATAGCCGCACTCTTGTCTGCGCAATGTTCATGCTGCCGACAATTGGCGGTGCGTTGGGTTTCCTCTTGGCCCCGGCGAATGCCTACGTCGGACGCTTGATTTGCTTGTGAGTTTCGCTTCCGGCCCAAGTCGCAACTGTGTCTAACATTCTCTCTAGCTACCTCACCGGCTCTTACCAGGCCTCTTTCGTCATCTCCCTCTCCCTAATCACCTCAAACACCGGTGGGCAATCTAAGAAAATGATTGTTTCTGGTATGATTTGGTTCGGTGCCTGCATCGGAAACATCGCCAGCCCCTTCTTTTACAAAACCAACCAGGCTCCCTCGTATCACCTTGGTATTGGCTCTTTGCTGGTGGCTAACTGCATTGAGCTTGCACTTTTCTTCGTCTTCCGCTATGCTTTCATCTGGGAGAACAAACGCAAGGAGAAACAGCGTGAAGAGCTGCGCGCCAGCGGGAACTATGCTGCTGATGAGCTCAACGCTACCGCTTTCACCGATTTGACGGATAAGGAGAACCCAAACTTTATTTACGTCTACTGAGTACAGCTCCAGTCGCTTTATGTGCCCGGTTGTAATGGAGAACAGAGGTGTTATATAATGGGAGGCAGATACTCGTAGGAATAGAGACTTGTGGGTGGAGACGCAGAACTTTGCATTACATACCTAAGGTGGTTACGACTTAAGAACTATCATACCGAGTGTTGACGCAGTTCAGCTCTTCAAATTTCGCCATAATATGACAGAAAGATGCAGTGATCTGCCGACGGCCAGAGTCCCGGGCCGGTTCCGAGGATATCGGGCCATGTCGCGGGGAATGCCCGAAATATGCGGGGTAAGACCGGGGGCGCCGTTGACCGGTCGCCGCGTTACTCAAGTCCGGATGTGCGATTATGCTTGGTTGTCAATAAGGGGCGGAAAGCGAAGTATAAAGGACCTAGCTATCCCTGGGAAAAGCCACAACTGGCTTAGACCGGCTCCGCAGCCAATATGTTGTCTCATTTCAGCCTCGCGATGCTGGCTTTGGCCGGCGCCATAAGTGGTGCATCCAGCTTGCAGACTTACCCCATACCCGACGGGGTTAGACAGTCAACTTCTTACACAATCAGCGTACGCAAGTTGGACGGAGAATGGCAGCCTGTGTCCACATATCTCGTGAACCTTCATGAGATTAATATCACAACCGGCTCCGCGATGGTCCACCCCAGCTCTCTCGCCATGTTTGACTTTGATGAAGATGTGGAAGTCTCGGTCACGTACAATTCTGGAGCTGTCACGACCCCTCGCATTCGTCCGGACTCCTATGGTATCATTCCGAACCGTCACGGGAATTCGCTGACTTTCAATGTGACGAAGCCCACGGATTTCTTAATTCAAACCACCGACTCAGTCTTTGACGTTCTCCATATTATCACCAACCATATTCCCAAAGATATACCGTCAAAAGATGATCCAAACATCATCTACTATGGCCCTGGATACCACACACTCAACTCGACTCTCAATATTACCTCCGGCCAGACTCTCTTCCTAGCTGCGGGTGCAGTGCTAAACGCGGCTATCTCTCTGGACAACGCTACGTCAGCCTCTATCCGCGGCCACGGCATTTTATACCGCACACCTATAGGAGCCATATCAGCGCAGTGGTCAAAGAACATTACCATCGACGCCATCACTGTCCTAAACCCGACTCACTATACTTTCAACGCTGCTGAAGCAGAAGGCGTGATACTTCGCAAACTTCGCTCCTTCAGTGCAACGCAATGGGGCGATGGCATCGATATATACAGTAGCAAGAACGTTCTCATTGACGGAGTCTTCATGAGAAATTCGGACGACTGCATCGCACTGTATAATCATCGCAATAACTGGTATGGCGACAGCACCAATATTACCATCCAGAACGCAGCTTTGTGGGCGGATGTGGCGCATCCCATCAATATCGGCACCCACGGCAATTCCGACGATCCCGAGACCATGTCAGGCATCACCATCCGGAACATCGACATCATGGACCACCGTGAACCGCAGTTGGGATACCAGGGAGCGATCGCAATTAACCCAGGGGACAGCAACCTCGTTAAAAACGTGCTCATTGAAGATGTTCGTGTTGAGGATTTCAGGATGGGACAGGTCATTACCATGATGGTGATGGATAACCAGAAGTACAATACCTCACCTGGCCGTGGCATCTCCAACGTTACTATCAGGAACCTGGTGTACACTGGCAAAAATGCAAATACGGCTATAATGACGGGGTTTAATGAGACTCGCGGGGTGGAGTTCGTGAGGTTCGAGAACCTTGTCATCAACGGGTTGAGAGTCAGTGACAACATGAAGAAGCCCGGGTGGTACATGACCACCGATTTCGTGCCGATGTATGTAAATGAGCATGTCAGAAACTTGACCTTCATCTGAGGTCACCTATCATTGTGAGCTATGATTAGGTACATTCAAAGTTGATGATGAAGTTCCCCCTCAGTCACCACCTGACACTTGGTTGCCGGTTAACACCGTGTGATGGTTCATAGCCAAGCTCGAGATGGGAACCTTAGCATGTACATTTTCTATCCTGCTCCTTCGTTCAAGTACCTGAGCCTTAGAAGCAAGTATGCATATAAAATGCCTCCTCTGCCCCTAGACAAAGTGACCAGCTTTCTGTATGTCGAGTTGTGCTAGGGCCACTTACTCTCGTAAAACACAAAGACGGAATTCTAGAAAGATAGGAGTACCCACAGTTCCCCGTTCTAGTTCACACACCCTCAGCGTATCAAGGTCGTAAGAGATTCTGATTGGTCTGCCAAATCTTGGAGATTATCCTTGAAGATGTCTCTGGAGAACAATCTTCCAGTCGTCGGCGAGGCCCCTTCATGACCAGGCAAACTCTCCGTCCTTCGACAAAATGTAATAATTCATGACGCCCACCGCGAACTCGCCATGCTTCTTCATAACCCACTCCATTCTCTCCCTCGTCCGTACATCCCCCACTTGGTTTCCAACCAGTCGGCACACAATATCTCGCATCGCAGAATGTCCCTCGATAGTGTCGCTGTACAACTCATCGACGACGGCGGGAAACTCATCTGCAACTTCCCAACTCAGTTCCGCCGATCGATAGAAGCGCTCTCGAGCCAGCAGCTTCAGGGCTGGCACGTCGTATTTATCGGCCATGACGTATAGACGCAAGTGCAGGAATAAGTCATCCCGAGCGTCGTAAAGTTCCTTCTTTACTTGGGCCACCACATCGTTGCCCGCTCCTTCGGGGTTTGATAATAATTTCTTATTGAGGGCATCATCTGCATCGTCCGCGAACTCATCGGCCACGTTGTCACCGGAGAACTCATTGTATTCCTCTTCGGGCTCGACACCCGATGGCTGTTTCCTGTTGTTGTTCGAGTCGTACATCGAGGAGCCGGCGAAGCTCTCATCATCGGTGACGCTAGTCGTATCGTCGCCGCTGTCATCCGGGTTCTCAGCCGAGTTGCTAGGATGTCTCGAGCCGGCTGACGTCCTTCTTGGAATCTTTTTCCCCCTACGAGGATCTTCTACGCCAATCGGTGCGTCGAGTTCGTCGGCAACCTCGTCAGGCTGCAACAGCGAAATCGCAGCCGGCTTCCCGAGTATAGGCGTGACACCATCATCGTAGTTTCCCGTGTAGAGAAATTGAAGGAAGCGCCGGAAGATGAAGGGCTCATCTTCTGGCAAGTCAATAGTTCCGGAGGCGGCTTCCTGTTCTTCTGTCAGCTACGCATTTCAAAGTACCTTAGTGAGACGAATGGCTACCTTGAATGAGGCGGAAAAAGCCTTGTCGAAGAAGGACGACTGGGGGCATACAATGGCCCGATGGGCTTTGAAAGTATTGCCATTGCAGGTGATGGTCATGTCGGCATACTTTTCGGATAGGAAGAGCCCAGAAAGCGCGGTGAATATGCACGTTGTGCGCAGATCGTCAACGGCGTCGCAGGGCTCGCGCTCGTATTTATCCTCCTCCAGTGGGTCTTTCTGGACTTTGGCGTTCTTATTTGAGGATGTGCTTTGCACTTGGGAAGTTGCAGATGCCATGGTGAAGAGTATAGCGCAGTCTCGCGCTTAACGTTTTTGTCGATTCGTAGAATGTGTGAAAGGAAATGCAATCAGCGGGCGACGCTGACAGGGACCGAATTGAGAGTACAGGGGCTGGTGGAGATTCGACAAACGGGCTGGCTGCCGGACCGTCTGCATGATTTGACGGGCCGCAACAAGCTGTCGTCGGTTGGTAGCCCAGCATTGGCATCGCCGACCTTGATCATCGATGAAAAGGTACAATATGGTCCGCCATTTTCCTGGTAATTTCTCACTAGGCTGACAATCAAACATCCAGTCATTCTGCTAGTATGTGGCCTTCTGATTGGAATGAAGAGTGACCAAGTGGACAGTGGAAGATGGATCTGTCTGATACTACCGTAGCTTTCAACCGTCACTTGGGGCGTCTCGACACGAATCTTTGTTTGGTCAGCTTTATAAGTAAAGTACAAAGTTCCTCCATCGTCGGATCCCCAGACCCATTGCTGGATGCTTTCACACCGTGGTATCCACCATATATTTAATCCCAAGGAATCTCCACTTGAGTAATGTCGCCTCCCTTGTCGGCAACTCCTGCAACCTTTTCGAGAAGCTGCGATGGAAGCTCCTGCTGCTACTCGAAATTTGCTCAATCACATTTGATTGTAGGCCACATAGGAACAAAGAGGACCTGCATGGCCATTCTTCCACCAGTTGCGTTCAGGGTCTCGGGAGTGTCGAATTCCTCAACTGGCAGCCCGTTGTACAGGAGAGCAACGTTTCGGGGGCGGAACTTCTCAAGCACCTTTCCCAGTGGGCACCAGCTGTCGATGAGATAGGTGTGCTCCATTCCGACTGGAGATATTGGTTGTTAGACGCGATCAATCACAGTGGGTGGGATCCGGAAGACATACAATCCTTGACGCGGACGAGAACATTCTGTGCGACGTTGACACGAAGAGAGTCATGACTGGCGACTAGGCAGAAGCATTTCGAGTCAAGCTCGACTTCCTTCTCCATCCAGGAAGGAGTGAAGTGGACTCTGATTCTCTTCTCTTCGGGGATGTAGAAATGGTCGCGGATGGCTTTGTCCAGCTCGGCGTATGTGGCTTGCTTCGGGATGACACGGGTTCTCGAACCGTAGGAGATGGTGATGAAACCCTGGTTCGCCGGCAGATGGGCATCGCTAGCCTCCTTTTTGATGTAGTCTTCCATTATCGGCAGGTGACTCCGTACGTATCAAAGGTAATTCGTTGAGATCGTCGCAGCGAAAATCATTCGGGTCGTAGGATAGTCGAGGTGAGGTCGGTTGGGTGGGGTCGTGATAAAAAGAAAGTCAACCTGGAAGCGCAAAAGCTGAGGTTGAGAAACGCAGACAAGGCCCCCTCGATCACTCCTGCCTCAGGAAAATCCTCCAAGTAGCTAGATCGGGTCAGGGTTCAAGTAGGCAAGCTCTCTTTCACAAAAGCTGACCCGGAAAGATTCCAAAAGTTGGGATCCAACTGACGAGGAAGGAGAGCACCTTCCTAAGCTCCAATGCGCACCCGAGAATGGAATAGAGCAACACGTTAGAGCATTAACAGGATACAAAGAAAACACAATTAGTCTGGGAAAATGGGACAGTCTTTTGACTTTTGATTTTTCTTTTGAGACGGCTGCGATAAGCCTTCGGCTTCTCTGTGTTTCCGAAGTTCATGACGGCGGAACGCTCGTTGTGTGTTGATCAGTAACTACCTACTTTAGCAATGGCGCCGAAATCCATCCCGTAGGCGGCGATCAGGTGCATTATAACCTGACCTGCCTCAACTTAATAGAGCATCAGTGAATCTTACAGAGATATATCGTCAAACGCCCTTCTTACCTACCTTAAGGAAGGTTCAGTGACCTTACATCTCATGCAAAGCGGATCCCTGCTAATTACCGGGACATCGTCATTCGTCTCGTTCGTGAGTTCTTCTCATACAATTTGGAATTACAATTTGGTCGGTCAATTTAGTGCTCTTTTCTTGTTTGCTATCTTACATGAGTGCCTCGTCCAAGACGCTTCAACTCAATCTCCATGACGGTGTTTCTCCGAGCCGAATCCCGAAACCGGCGCTAAGTGAGTGGAGGTGGGCCCCCTGCTGAACCTCAATTAACGTCATGCCGAATATCGCGACCATGCCAACAACCTCAAATCAAGCTTGGCACATTGTTCTGGGCGAGGGCGTCTACATTCTCCAATACTCCGACATCATCGCTGCTCACACAACAACTCCAGCATCAGGCCTGTTCTGCAACCTCTCCCCGCCCGTTTCGCCGCTGTAGCCCTGTTCAATTCACTGAGCTCAGCTGTCTACCGTTTTGCCGACGTCTGCTTCACTTACCGTGGAGCCGATTAAGTACTACTGAGACGAGAGTGATATGTCGGACGCGGCTCAACAGTTTCCGAGCACTCCGACAGCCCCGGAAACCAGTTTGAAGAATATCCTGCGATCTCGTCAACGCATGCAAAATGGTGTTCGGGGTAACCCTAAGTCATGCCTACCATGCCGTGAACGTAAGGTAAAGTGCGATAAGGAACGCCCATGTTCAACATGTTCAAAAAGAGGTCATGCGGACTTGTGCAGCTATGAGCCACGCACATATCTTGGAGCCAGATCACCCATTAGATCCAGGACGCCGCATCCGTCAACTTGCACGCCGGAACTTGACCAAACTCAACACGACACGACATCCTTCTCAACCTCAGATACCTACCAAGTTCATGGGAGTGTCAGTCCGGGTATCGATGCCCCTGCTTCTCCCAACATAGTTGGACCATCGGGGCACAGAAGTGCGATAAGAAGCAATAGGGAAACCACTTTCCTGGCCGACAATTCCGTCGTGAACATGGCCCGGCAGCGGTCTCCTCGCTCACGAGACGATCCCGCTCGCCAATCAGCATTTGAGACTGGCATATTGCCACTCCTAGGGATCCGCGACGATACAGCATCATCCGCGATGTCATTCAGCTCACTACCGAGTGACCAGGAGATTGTCCGGCTGTTTGAGGTATTTCGGCAAAGGGCCCATCCTTTTCACGTCATAACGTACGACCTGGATGATATCGAGGCGAGAGCGTGTGCTCTTGTCACTTCGGGACGTGCCACAGCCTCAGAATCTCCAGGAGACCCACGATGGCTCTGTCTACTCCATGCGATTCTGGCGACCGGTGCTCAATTTTCGGAACTATCGTTTCACAAGAGATTGAGTTTATCCCAACAGCACAGTGAGTTGTATATTGTCCTTCGATTTCGACCTTATGCATTTCGCAATTTTCGTCTCGCCTCTTTCAATCTAATACATCCAGCAAAACACGCCTTCGACCTCCTCAGGTGCACCGACTATCTCGCAAAACCAACCAAAGAAGCAATCCAGACCTTGCTTCTTCTTGGAAATGTCTTGCAAAATGATATGAAACCACAGGCGGCATGGGTTCTAGGAGGAACTACAATTCGTCTCGCCCAGTGCCTCGGCATCCACAAGAAGCCCGACCGCTCGATGCCAGCGCTTATTCCCCCTGAGGAGGCCAAGTATCTCAGGCAAGTTCAATTCCCACTCATCTCCGAGAATCTCAATCTCATATCCACAGATTAGCTATCGTGTGGCAAGATGCTCTCCTGTCACTTACTTTCGGCCGGCCGCCAGCGTCTCGTGAGATGGACTTTGAAGAAGACCTGCCTCTTCTCACAAATTCCCCAATCGATGGCAAAATATCGTATCTGGAGGCAATGAACTGGTTATGCCACGTCACGTTACGCCACGTGTCTTCACGAGAAGGGCCTTCAAGCCAAGCGTTGGCTATGCTTGACGACATGCGTTCAGTCGAGATCTCTCTATCTCCACACCTCATTGATCCTCAAAAAGGGAAATCAATCCGCGAACTGCAGGAGTTTTACGCCTTTGAATTGCACAAAAACTTCGTTGTATCTACTCTGTGTCGACCGTTCATCTCAAGTTCTAGCTCCAGGCAGCTCGACGACGCTAGCCGAACTATCATTGTAGAACAGTTCCGAGACTCGCTCCGGCGCAGTGTTCGAGCATACGTCCGATTGAGGTCTATCACGGGTCACGCGAGGCGTTCTTGGGCTTTCATTCACAATGGGCTCACTTCAGTACTATTGCTGAGTCTGATGCGCGAAACGAGATATCTACCTGAGACGCGGACGCTGCAAGACGAGATGATCACAAGTCTGTCCGATTCTGACCCGGACTCGATGTCTGATAGCTCGGGGCACCTATCTGAGACTCTGAAGAAGGCGCTCAAAGCTCTCCAGACCCTTCAGCGTTTGGCGGATCGCGATTTGACGCCGCGCGGTCGCAATGTAGATGCGCGTAGCACAAATGATCCACTGCCGGAGAACAACTCCGGCCAAAATCCACCTGCACAAGGGGATCAAGATGAGTGAGTGCTCTTCATGGAAAATGCTCGGGATTTAACACTGACTTCGTAGCTTTTGGAACATGGGTGCGGATGACTGGTCCTTTCCTCTCAACTTTGACATGTCACCGCTTGGCGCGTTTGACTACATCATGTCAGATCAGAATTTCTCCGGAGAATCGTTCCTTCCAAGCTTCATATAATTTATTTTTACAAGACTACTGTTCAAGATTGCTTCGCCACTAATGTAAGAAGTATGGAGATTCGTTATGACAGGCGCTGACTCTATCTACGTACGCGTAGTATCTTACAGAGTGGCTGTGTAATATTTTTAACATGTGAAAGACTTTGTCACAGTCGTAAGCGGTTGGATGAAAGAGCGCAATATCGTTCGATGACAATGATGCATATGTCTAAAGTACTAGAATACAAATGGTACGGCTTCCAAGAAACCGTCAAAAATATCTCGAGATCTCAGACCTTGTCCGTTTAAAATAATTTGACTTGTCTAAGGCAGGTAAGGTTGCGAGAAACATTCTAATCTATAGTCTAGGGGTGTGCATGAATTTCTAGATCGGTAGTCACGTTTTCATCCTTGACACTTCACTCCCTCTTAGTGAAACCCATGGCCTCCCACTTCTGCAGGACCTTCTGCTGAACTTCCGCCGGGAAAGACTCCTTGAAGTCCGCAGCCTCCCAGTCCCTACCGGTGGTGTACTCGGTAGGCATCAAACAGTCCGACACGACCTTTCCTCCAGTGTGCTTATCACCGTTTCCGTGGGACATGTACGGAATCAGCGGGAACCCGCGGACCTCCTCAAAGTGGTACTCGTCCAAGCCAGGACGACACCTGGTGCAGAACGCCCAGATGACGTCCTTGAAGTTATACACATCAATGTCCTCGCCAACGATGACGAGGCGGTGGATCGTGTAGCCGACCTTGTCGTTGAATACAATATCGCCGATCGTCTTGCAAAAGTCCTTGGCGTTGGTCTCCATTGCTCGCAATTTCTCGGTGTCGACTTGGAGAGCGACCCACGTCACCTGAGACTCAAAGGGTGAGAATGCTTCCTTGATGGGGACGCCTTTGGACTTGAGGAGGAATCCGATCTCGGCGGCGGCGAGGGGTCCAATCATTGTGTGCTTGTCCTGTTAGTGTCTGTTTGGGTTGCGTAGAGGGAGGCAAGCCTTACTGTCTCGTCGGTGAGTCTACCGCAGTTGGAAACGGGCAGAATGGCGTCCTTGCGGTGTGTGATGCGGTCGACTCTGTACTTTGGCTGGGGTCTGGCCTCGCCAGGGAAAACATATCTGCCGCCATTAGCACAAAGCATGTCTCGCCTATGTATGGACCGGCGGTCACCTACCCGTGCATTTCCCCAAATGGTCCCTCAGGGGCCGTCTCCGTTGCAGAGCAGACTCCCTCAAACACAATCTCAGAGTTCGCTGGCACATACAAATCGTTCGTATCGCACTTCACAACCTCCAATGCCGCGCCGCCTAGCGAGCCAATGTACTCCGCTTCTGAAAGACCTCCAGGCAACGGCATGCTCGCGGCCATGATTGCGGCTGGAGGCACACCAAACACCAGCGCCCACGGCATATCCTTGCCCTCCTTCTTCCACATCTGGTGAATCTGCCAGATATGCTGCGGCTCAATGATCAAACCCGCCAGGTGGTTCTTATCATGCACCATGGCCCGGGCGATGGACCAATTCGTCCACTTGCCATCCGGCGACTGCACAATGTGCATACCGTATGTCTGGATATACTTTCCGCCGTCGGACTGGTGCAACATCGGAGCAGGAAGCTTCGTGAGGTCGAATTGGTCAGGAGTAAGGCGGAACTCCTTGCAAGAGCCAGACTCAACGACTACAGGCGGAATCGGCGTCGCGGTCTTGGCGGCGACCATCTTGTCGAGGATCTCCTTCATGGTCGAAGTAGGCGGGAGACCGAGATGTCGTGCCAGACGCCCGTATCGCTGAGAGGGTTCGGCACGGAGAGAGTTGGGAGCGCCGAGGATGCGCCAGAGGCCGTTGTCATCCTGGCCCTTGAGCCTGTTGAAGAGCGGGGCGCTTTCGTCGCTTTCGACGACCTTGCGAATGATTGCGCCGACTTCGAGGTTAGGGTCGCATTCTTCTTTGATCTCGACGAGGTCGCCGTCGGCTTTGAGGGCTTCCACGAAAGAGCGGAAGTTCATGTGTGGGAGGTCTTGCGGGTTTGTCGAAGACATTGTTAAGAGTATTTATGTGAAGTTGAGGGAGGCGGTCCGAATACCTATCTGGTATAAGCCGTTGACGACGTTTATAATATGCTTGATGATGATCTAAACTTCAATTCGACCTGCGCAGCCAAGCATCCATGATTTATATCTCACGACCATCGTGCCTCCGAATGCCGGCAAGGAGGCAAGATGTGGGGCCGAACTCGCCGAGAGACTGAAGTGCGAGACCAGACCCACCCCGATTTCCCCGAGATCATGAGATTCCCCATTACAAGCACGTCCAGAAAGCTTGATTGGCCTTGGCTCCTTCGAATGTTGTTCGAAGATGCTGATCCTGCGGGTCTCGGACATTTCGTTGTTCGAGAAGACCACTGCCGGCTATCCGAAGCAGCGCCAGTGAGTTCTGATAAATATCCTGACGCCCGTTCATATCGGGACAAACTGCTACTCAGCAGAAGTCAACAAATACCCCCAAACGACTCATTAAGCCGCGCCGTCAGCTACCATTGTTCAATCTTAAGCTCGAACTTAACAACTAAATCTTC
Organism: Colletotrichum theobromicola; assembly: GCA_014705045.1. Taxonomy (NCBI): domain Eukaryota; kingdom Fungi; phylum Ascomycota; class Sordariomycetes; order Glomerellales; family Glomerellaceae; genus Colletotrichum; species Colletotrichum theobromicola. The sequence continues at coordinate 77,313 of JABGLZ010001123.1, forward strand.
ATCAAGTTTTCGATTGTTTTCACCACGCCCACTTGGCAAAGATGAGAGACACCTACCCTCGCAAAAAGATCATCGTCGCCATCACCGGCGCAACAGGCGCCCAGATCGGCATCCACATCCTACAGACTCTCCGTCGACTCAACGTCGAAACACACCTCATAATCAGCAAATGGGCCGCCGAGACGATAAAGTACGAGACAGACTACACCCCGTCCGCGGTGAAAGCACTCGCGGACCACGCCTACAGCGCCCATGACCTCGCCGCGCCAATAGCGAGCGGGTCCTACCGGGTCGACGGCATGATCGTCGCTCCGTGCTCCGTCAAGACGCTGGCTGCGATCAATGCGGGTATATGCGACGACCTGATCACGCGGGCGGCGGACGTGTGTCTCAAGGAGCGGAAGCGGCTGGTGCTCTCGGTGCGAGAGACGCCGTTCAGCGAGATTCATCTAAGAAACATGCTTGAAGTGACGAGGGCTGGCGCGATTATTGCGCCGCCTGTGGTGGGATTCTACACGAAGCCGTCGGGGATTGATGATATTCTCAATCAGATGGTAGGGAGGTTGCTAGATTTGTTTGACTTGGATTCGAGGGCGTTTGAGAGGTGGGACGGGATGGCAAAGACATCGTCTACTTGATAGACATGGAATTTGTACGATATTGTATGAGTATGTAGAATGAAGCAAGAGGAAGGCTTTGAACTGATCAAGCGTTGACTTGTATTGCAGACAGAAAGCCGTGGTAAAGCGCCCGCCTAACTTTCCTCTGCCCATGTGGCTATTTTCCTACGTACTTAACTACCCCTAATGAAGACGACAGTAGCGACAGCGATAGCCACAACGACAACGACGAGGATAACGACGACGGAGATAGAAGCGACGAGGATGACTGTAAGATAAGATAGCCACAGGAAAAGTGGTCTCTCTAGCACAGGCAAAAAAGGCAGTCTAGGTTTAAAAGGCCGATGTCTGTCCGCAATACGTATCCAGACCTGCGAACAGTTGATCCCAACCATACGCCGTCGACGGGTCTCCCGCAATCCCATTCCACAGCCCATCCAAGCCGAGATCATCATTTAACATGCCTACGTAATCCACGCCAAATGCCATGTCTCCCACATCCAGGGACTTGCCGGATGCTGTAGGACCGTCCTGAATTTCAGAAGGAGGCGGCTCGGGGGCATGCTCCGAGTCCGAACCTTCAACGTCGTCGACGCCTTGGATCCTGTACCGACGGAGCACGCAGGCCAAGTTTCGGACCAGCCTCGCCGCTACAGCCGACTCTTCGCCCGCTGATGCCAAGGCGCGACATGCCTGTGCCACTTCAGCGTGTGTCTCTGCTGTAGCATCCGTGATGACTCTATCGCTTGGTGCATCTCCTCGCTGTGGATCGCGACTAGTATCGAAGCCTGCGTTCAAGGCAAGAATAGTGCATGCCATGAACATGTGTCCTATGACGCATCCCAGCCTGCGACCCATGGCTCTGGCATTGTATGCGCGAATGGGCTCTCTTTTCTGCGATCCCTTCAATAACCGAATGGCAATAGCCAAGACTGTCCGAGCTGACTTGAGACAAATGTCTCTTGAGCGCTCATGCGTTGCGTCTTGAGCATCATGAAGCAGGAAGGGCCTATGCAGCCTAGCCCGTCTCGAGTGGAAGCCGAGTAGGACGACGTCTCTCTGCAGGTGGAGATGCGGAGGCGCAGTGGGTGAAATGGGCCCGTCGGGACGCAGGAAGTCCGGGAGGTCGGCGAGGGCATCTGCGAAAAGACGGTCTAGCTGGGTGACCTGGTCGTAGTCTGTAATCTCGGCATCAGGAGCTCCAGGTGTTCTAGCATCGATGATTGAGCGGGTGATTTCAGCGAGCTGGATTCGTCGTAGAAAACATGAGATGCCTGTCGCTGTAGTTGATGGATGGTCTATGGTTTCGTCCGCAAGACTGTTGGCGTTGTCGTTGATGTTGCGTGGGTATTTGACGTTCATCTGTCTCGGTTGAACGCTGTAGGTTCCATCCGTCGGCCCTCCCATAAGACCGAGCATCCTGGTAACAATCAGCGATTGCTTGTTCCAATACTATGACGCTAATACTCACCAATCTGTTGCAGCAATGTGCCACCACACGCGCCTCTTGATCTCCTTGGTAGTAGCATCGTCCTGCTGCTCCGAGTTGGGAGAGTCAACAAGATGGACCAAACCTTCCCGCGCAGAAGCCAGAGAGCAGGAGTGGAGAAACCTGAACCGCCCAGAACACCCTTCGAAGTTGTAGATCAAATAAGCGAGTATTGTCCTTGCCTGGACTTCAACTAGACATCCGTAGGTGATCTGCTGCGACTGGTCGAGGATGTTGAGCGCGGACCGGAACCAGGCCAAAGCGGTTTGCGTCGCATCCTCGGACGAGGCAAAAGTCCTGAATGCCTTGGAATTCTCGTTGAAAAAGAAGGCGCTGGTGGCGGCGATGCTGAGGATCAAGGCTGCGTGGGCTGCGATGGGGTCTTCGCCTTGAGACAAGGTGTTGTAAAAAGTATCGATCATAGCCCGAGTTGTTGGGGCATGAATGATGGGGAGCATGTGGAACGGGTTGTTAGTGAAGTCCTCAAGAAGCGACATGGCCTCTTCTCGGGTCATGAGCCAGGTCGATGCTCGTCCGTCCGCATCGTCTGTTGGTGTGTGACCTGGAGTCGTGGTGGAAGGTGTTCGTGGGAATTGTGACATGCTGGTGATGCGATAGTCCATTTTATCATGAGGCAGAGAGATCTAAGTTGGTCAGCAAAGGTCGTAGACTTTCGCTCGGCCATCTCACTCACGTCGAGGCCATGTCGTGTAAATGTGGAATCAAGGAACTTTGCCGTCTGCTGCCTCTCGTTGTGTATAACCGAAAGCGTCGGTAAACGGGGCGACGGCGGCCTCCGGGATCCTACTACGACGGATCTGGAGTCCTCTTGTCGCCCACCGTCCATGATGGTCTCGACAGTTGCCAAGGCTTGCTCCGCGGAAGGTCCGTTACTCGCGGTGGGTCCGGAGCCGAACACCGCCTGTTCCAGCCTTCGCAGCCGGCCGAGAATGGAGTCATCATTTGTCGGGCTTGGCACCGCAACAACGGGACTTTATACGTTAGCAACGGACTCTGATGTGTAAATGAGGACCTCACCTAGATTGTGCGACCGTCTTTGGCGGACTTGGTTGTCCGGTGCAGGGCAGTCCGCGCATGAGGCAGCTTGAGCAAGGATCTCCACGGTCGCATTTCAACTTCTTTTTTCGGCACGAGTCGCACGAGACCTGCGGCTGTCGACGACGCTTTTGCGGCTCTTCTTGTTGCGACACTGTGCTACGCTTCATGTTCGCTGTGGGTTGTGTCCGAGCAGTGAAAGAAGTCAGCAAACAGCGATGGAAGAGTTGATGTGAAGTTGAGACCAGAGCGTCCATGGAGCATCCACGGACGAGGTGGCAAAGTCCGCGGATTATCCGCGGATAAGCTAACACAGTCTCAATACTGCGGACTAAGACGCTGAGCATTCACGCAATGCTTGATTTAAATAAATTGTATCATCACCTTGAGAAGCATGGATTTAATTACCACAAAATTTCAATAAGCCCAAAAATCGTACAGTGCCTTCATCATCAAGTCATCATGGATGTAGTTCGGCCTCCGCCAGGCTACGACAGGTATGTGCCTTCTTCCCTGCAGCTCTCGACAGGCTTGCGCACTAACACCGAGTCAGTATACGGTCATGGCTAGCTGTCTTTGGCGCAGCTCTCTCCCTCTTCTGCACAGTTGGCTTTCTCAATGCCTTCGGCGTCTTCCAAGAATACTACCAGGCATATTTTGATAAGTCTGAATCCGACATCTCATGGATTGGCTCGGTCTCAATTTTCATCCTGTACCTCTGTGCACCCGTATCCGGGATGCTTTGCGACAGATTCGGCCCCACGGTACGGAGTTGGGCATCGCTGAACACCTCCGAACAGGGAACTAACATCAATGTAGATCCTTTTGTGCGTTGGCAGCCTCGGGCAACTCCTCGCTCTGTTCATGACATCCCTCTGCACGGAATACTATCAGGCCTTTCTAGCCCAGGGCGTCCTTCTCGGCGTGAGCATGTCGCTCATCTTCTGCCCGCCTGTCGCCGTCGTCTCCCGCCGTATGCCCCACCGCCGGGGTCTAGCTCTCGGCCTTACCATCGGGGGGTCCTCAATCGGAGGAATCATCTGGCCGATCATGCTCGAACAACTTCTGAGTCATCGAAAAGTCAGCTTCGGCTGGACTATGCGAGCCATCGCGTTCACCATGATTCCCTTACTCGGAGTCGCATGCCTAACAGTCGTCGATGCACCCGTCGCCAAATCCCCGGCGCCTCCATCTGAGCCTGCATCCGATAGCAACGAAAAAGGTGACGGCGAGCCTGCGACCGACGTCACACAAATTGAAAAGCAAGCGGACTTTTCCATCCTCAAGAACAAGTCTTTCATGCTATTGTGCGGCGGACTAGCAATTGGTTACTTCGGTCTTTTCACGCCCCTCTTCTACGTATCAGCCTTCGGCATCGTTGAAGGATTGACTTCCTCCACTGCCTTCTATCTGCTATCCGGGTTGAACGCCGCCTCTTTCTTTGGGCGAGTCATTCCGGGCTTTATTGCAGATCGATATGGACATTTCAATATGTGCGCAGTCGCCACCCTTTCTGCCGGGATCGTCGGGTTCTGCTGGACGGCCGCCACGACTCTTGGGGGCCTGGCCGTGTGGAGTTTGGCATATGGCTTTTTCTCTGGCGTATGGTATTCCAACTTCGAAATTTGCGACGTTTTGACTGACTCGTTTCTCACCAGGCTGTCATGAGTCTGCAAGGAGCGTGTGTTGGCAAGATTGCCCACCACCGAAGCCAAGGTCTCGCGGTAGGGTTCATGATGGGATCCATCTCCGTGACGTGAGTTCTCCTTCAACGGCCCGTATATGCTAAGAGTGCTGACTTTTGCTCTGCAGTGCACTTGTCGGCCCGCCAATCAGCGGCCAAATTCTCAGTCACTCGGGATACCTGGCGTTGTCTATGTGGACAGGCGCAACTCTCGTTCTTGGCGCTGCAATTCTCGTGATCGCTCGCCTGAGGTTGAACCGCGACATTTGGGCAGTGATTTAGACTATTCAGTGATTTAGACTATTGACCGTGTAGTCCGGGTTGCGTTCGGGAAAAAGAGCGAGATAGGCGAATATAGTTCGGCATCATCAACGGCGCATCGCATCTGATGGGAATTGTTGTGATTTTTTGAGCTTGAGCATAGATGATATCTGTTTGGACATCATGTAGACTTTTGAGCCAAGTTAGCAGTTCTCGCCTATTGATAATAGAAATTCTCGGATTTGAGGCCGAACGCGGGGATAAGCTTAAGTGGTGACGCGTCAGTTGGTGTTAAGCTTGACCGATGGTGCGGTCGTCTCAAGCTTAGTTGACCCTCCGTACCTAGATAGCCATCGGTCCACTAAGCCAGTAGTTGAATGAGATATTGATCTCATCAAATTATATCGCTGCGACATTTGAATACTTTAGGCAATATGTTCATGTGGCCTTCGTTTCTTTCAAAAGCATGCGTTAGATTCTCGGTAAGTGTGTGGCCACATCAAATTTTGTCTGTCGCCATCTGCGACCGCATTTCAATCGTGAGATCCATTTTTGAAGGTCGTGAACGTCGCAATATTTCGATATTGTATTTGTAAAACACTACAGGAGATTGCTTCGGCATTAGTTTTCTCGGTCCAGCTGCCCTTTCCCGAACTATGAACATATCGACCATTACCGGACAACATCCGATAAGCTTACACGATTCAATGCCCACCACGAAGAGCCAGCTAGAGCCAAATATTGACCATACCTACCCTAGTTGATCGGCGGAAAAGCCAAGACTGCACACGTACGATCAGAAAAAAAGTTCGATCTCGTGCGATGAGCTTCGACGGGTTTGAGGAGTTTATCCCTACCAGTCCAGAACGTCAGCGTCAAAGCCGCATCGGCCAGGGGCCCCTGTCATCAATATATCTGAGGCTTCGCTTCAACAGAAAATTGATAGACCGGCACCGGTGGGAGCAGACACTTTTGAGCCAGACTGAGAAGCGCAGGGAACTTGCTTCAACAGTATTCATTTGGAAGAACCATTTACTGTCAACCCTTTCTTTGATCATGGGAGGACCCGTGTTGAAGTCATCCGTCGCATTGAATGAGATACTAGTAAAGTTCTAGAAGGAAAAGAACCGGCTGGGCGTTGGACTTCAAAAGCTTTCCGCGCGCAGAGAACCAACGGGATGGCGCGGCACCACATCCCGATCCTAGCACGCTAGACGCTTTTTGACGAGCGTGCTGGTCCTCTTCATTACACTCCAGGCTGGACCGATCGTATAGACCCGATGGGATGGAATTTCGCTTTCGCATGTCAATGTACGGATAGCCGACTAAGCCTCAAATGGTTGTAGCCGCATCGATGGTCAAGGGCTCATCCGAGGCCTGTCCCATCTAGTTGAAGATCATTGTTACCGCCTATTGAGGTGTATGGTCAAATTCCCCCCCTCTCGGCTGCGCTTGCATCTACTCGAAACATTGTGTCTATGACGTATGGGCAGTATTTTCGCATGGCTTATCACAAACCCCTGACAGAATTTGCAGCCACGCACTCTCGGAGCCGATGTTCGTCTCGACGCCGGTGCACGGCTCTACGGGTGGTGAGTGCAGCCAACGGGCGCAATCAGGATCAGACGAGATGCAACCCCGGCGCCTACCGCAACCTCTCAGGCCATTGGAGCCCCCATGACTAGGTAGAGCGCCGACCAAGTCGAAATGGAGCAGACGGATATCTAAGCGCTGCTCGATCCGTCTCAGCCGCCTTGGATCTCTGTCCTCTAATAGGAACTGGGGCCATACGGGAAACAGGGGGCATCTGCAAACATTTCCCACCAGGGCGAGTGAATGCGGCGATGTGCCCACTCTTGGCAGGTCAAACAAAGCAAAATGTCCGCTACCGAGAGCATGTCAACCGATCTTGGCGGTTCCGAAAAGACAAACACAGTTACGCTTCTTGTCAGATTGATTAAGGGGCCAGATCCATAGGCCGCTCGACGGTTTCTTGTTTCGCAACTCCTAAAGCGGACATCCATGGCGGAGCAGTCCGACACTAGCGTCTCTTTTGCTGCCGTTCAGAGTTCGTCCAATCAACGTGAACCTGCCATCGCTTCAATCGTGGTGGTGTCCCTTGTCCGAATTCTCCGCTGCTTCCCGCCGTTCCCACTCGGAATCATCCCTGTTCTCCACGAAGGCGCGAAACGTGGACGGAAATTAATGAGGAGAAGGGGGTTGGATCACATATTCTCCTCGGCGTGTATAGGGAGGCAATAGCATAATGTCGTTGATTGAGTACTTAAGGTGAAATCCCATCCAACTCCTCATCATGGCTCCATTCTCTTGTTCTCCAGCTTCCTTCCATTCCATTCATTTAGGTTGACCGTCGACCTCCGTTCTCTCGTTTTCGTCTAATCCAACGTTCGTTCATTTCACTTCACAAGACACAGGATGTCCTCTTCCATTCTTTTCGCCACCGGCCTGCTCGCCGGTGTGGCCCAGGCCTACACCCAGGTCAACGTCGCCTCCCCCTTCATGACCAAGAACATTGACCCCATCGTCTTCCCGGGCCAGTACGACAAGTCTCACTTGCACTCCTTCTTCGGCTCCGACGCCGTCACCATCAACACCAAGACCAGCGCCGAGCTCCAGAAGGGCTGCACCAACGCCGAGAACCCCAACGATCTCTCCGTCTACTGGATCCCCACGCCGCTCTACACCACCGACGGCGGCAAGACCTACGAGCCCATGCCCGTCTCGCGCTTCAGCGCCTACTACAACCTCGGCGAGACCCCTGCCGAGGTCGCCATCCCCCAGAACCTGCAGATGGTCGCCGGCGATGCTACCGCCATGACCGAGTCTGCCATGCCCGCCGACGCCCAGGTCTCATGGGCCTGCGAGAACGGCGGCGGCGGCTCGCTCGACGCCAACGGCTTCCCCAGCTCCACGTGCGGCACCCATCTGCAGCAGCTCCTCTACTTCCCCCAGTGCGTCAACGTCGACACCCTCGAGACCGGCTACAAGACCAAGCGCGGCGGCAGCTGCCCCAGCGGCATGAAGTCCATGCCCCAGCTGCGCTTCTCCATCCGCTACGACCTCCGCAAGGTCCTGCCCGACGGCTGGTCCGGCACCGCTCCCTTCAAGCTTGCCTGCGGCCCCGCCTGGTGCTCCCACGGTGACTTCATCAACGGCTGGACTGAGGAGGCCGCCACCAACATGATCGCCACCACCAACGAGAAGCAGAAGTTCTCCGCCGTCAACGGCAAGCTCGGCAACTACAACGCCGGTGCTACCTGCAAGGCCACCGACGCCGACCCTTCCCACGGCACCAGCGACTACGCCGAGAGCGTCAAGGCCATGTCCAAGCGTGAGGTTGAGGCCTTTGGCTGGGCTTCCAAGTCCCGCTTCATCCAGTAACTTGGAGTCGTCGGGACCAAGTTCACGAGAGCGGCAAAAAAAAAAAAAAAAAAAAAAAAAAA
>JABGLZ010001123.1:93533-129367 GCA_014705045.1 Colletotrichum theobromicola
ATCATGTCCTTCTGCAGCGCAACGAGTCCGTCAGAAATGTCAGCCAGTGCGACATCTTTGCCACTTTTCTTGATGTTGAAGGGAAGCTTGGACTGAACAGGTTGCTGTAGAGACTGGCCTCTGATGTTATAGTTTCTCCAATCAGCCTCTCGGCGAGGCTTCCTCAATCCGCGGCGGCGGCGCTTGTCAACAACGAAGCCGTAGTTAGACACCGTGCGGTCTGTATCGTCGGCGAAGTGTGTGTCCCAATTCCAACTATGCTTCTTGACTTCCTTGTCGGTGGGAACGGAGATTCTGAAGCGAGCAGTCTCGGAGAATGACTTCAAAAGATGGACAGCTTCCATTTGTGCATCGCTGAGGGCAACAGAGCCTGCATCCCGAGCTCTGATCCAGACCACGTCGGGGTCTTCCAGGGTCACATCGACGACGAGAACAGAATCGGGTTCGTCACGGGATTGAAAGGTGGTAGAGAACACTAAATTGACGCATTTAGAGATTTTCTGATCACTTAGGGGAGGAGAAGGCCGTACCATCAATGTTGGGAGGAAGCAGATCGATGAAGGTATCGCGATCAGGCGTGGGGAAGAGCCGGGGTTTGGCGCCCTTGGACTTCTGTTGGACATGGCCGGGGTCGGTGTTTGGGAACGTAAGTTGGATCCAACCGAATGTCTTGGGGAGCTGTCGTAGGAGGAGTGTGATCTTGACGTCTTTAGACGGCACAAGTCGAAGGCGCTGGCCAGAGGCGTCGGTCCACGAGATGGACACGTCGGCCAGGCGGCGTTCCTCCCCTTTGGCCATGTCGAAGATGTCTTTGCTTCGTCTTGAACTCGGTGAGAGGCGTGAAGTCGATGTAGATCAGGGTCGGCTAGTGCGATGCCCTGTATTGGCTGATGACGCCGGTGGGTTGGAGAGGTTGAAGTTGGACAGGACATACCAGAGCGCGATCTGGACTACCGTACCTAAAAGGCGAGGGCATCCTGCCACTTTCCAAAATATGCGTTGCACCTGCCTGCGCGTGAAAGCAAGTGTCACAAGGAGGAAGGTGTGATTCTGTGGAGGAAGGAACGTCACCCCGGGCAGGGCAGGCACCTTAGGAAGGGGCGCAACGACAAGCGCACCTTCTATACTTAATCAACGCAACATGTCGCCCTCACCCATCGCTCACCTTCAGAGAGGATATGGCAGTGAGGCATTGCAAAGCTCTAATGCGAGTCTTTATTGGACGCATGCACATGCTTATATTGAAAGATAACCTCAAAATACCCACTTGTCCAAGTGAATGAGCAAGTATCTTCAAAAATATGCTTGAAATCCCCACAAAAGGCCCCAGTCCATCTATATCTGTTTTCCATTTGATGTATGAAACGATGACACAAAGCTAATAGGTACCTAGTAGTCAATGATAGTTAAACCCCCTCGCCCTTCGCCGCAGCTGCTCTGCCAGCCCTGCGACCAAAGACAGCACCGGAAGTCAACCCACTGCCTCCCGGATAATTCTGATAGAAAAGGCCTCCCATCATCTCACCAACACAGAATAAACCTGGAATGGGTTTCCTTGTTGTGGCACTGATTAGCTGTGCATTCTCCGCGTCAACCTTGAGTCCGCCAAATGTGAAGGTCACTCCGCAAGTCACCTTGACAGCAAGAAACGGTCCCTTATCTAGAGGAAGCGCCCAATTTGACTTGGCCAACGGCAGGTTCTTCGTCGATGACTGTGTCGAAACGCCATCTAGAACGGAAGGATCCCACTTCGCCGATGGGTTCTCCTTCTGAAACGCATACACCGCCGAGTTATAATCGTGACAAGTGCTGAGGAACCTCTCGCGATCTTTCAGCCCATTAGAAGACAATATGTCTGCGAGCTTCTCCATGCTTTCCGCCTCGAACCGGTTTTCTTTGAGTCTCTCTGGGCGATACTCCTCTGATCGCAGCCATGGTGTCGCTCGGGCGTCCCAAATCTGGAATGCGACGTGATCCGGCTGCTGGAGGATGGCGCGGCCGAACTTGGCATACGTGTAGTTTCTCATCGCCACACCTTCGTCGACGAAACGGTTTCCTTCCACGTTGATCATGAGTCCCAGGGGGTATCCGGACTTGGTGTACTCGTTGGATGCCTCGCGGTCACCGACCGACGGATCCGCATTTGCATCCCAACACGTGGCGTGGCACCCAGACCAGTTGCCTACGGGCAAAGCATCGAGATCCCGGATAGCCAGCTCGATACAGTCTCCCATGTTATACGGCGTCCCCCGGACCATGGCCATATCCCACCCAGGTCCAAGATACTGGCTGCGCATCCGTGGGTTCGACTCAAAGCCGCCTGCGGCAAACACGATCGCGTCCGTTGAGATGACCTGCTCCAACCCATCGTGGAGGACCGTAGCAAGATAGCGGTTCTTCCCACGCTCGGTCTGTCGCCTGACTGTTTTCAACCCAGTACCCCACGAAAGCAGCACACCGCTGGATTTGGCCGCGGCTAGATGATCCGCAATGAGGCCTTTCCCTCCGTCCTCGGTCTTCAAGCACAGCCCGCCCCAAAACTTGAATCTTCCGTCAACTTCGTATGCCTGACGGTTGAAGGATAGCTGGAAACGGATGCCATGGTCTGCAAGCCACTTCACCGTAGACCGCGAGTCCATGATCAACACTCGAGAAAGCTCCTTGTCCGAACGTCCAGCGCAGACATTCTCCATATCTCTCGCAAAGTCATCAATCGTGTAAGGTGCTAGATCAATCTTGGTCGCTTTCTCGCTGCTCACGTTGTTGACGAGCGGGAGGACATCGTCGAGGCCGTCGTGGGCTGTGCGATAGGCGCCGGCGGTGAAGTAGGAGTTTCCCCCGACCCATTCTTCGGGGCATTTATCAATCAGCAAAACGGTGGGCTTTGCGCCGGACGGCAACTTCGTTTCGGCGGCGGATAGCGCGGCAGAGAATCCTGCGTTCCCGCTGCCGACGACGAGGACGTCGCATTCGGTGGTGGGCAGAGGCATGACGTCGATTTGAAGCGAAAAGCTAAGCGAGGATGAATTGAAGCCGAATCGCACGTTGACTTTCTCTACTCTCAATAGCAGGGTAGGCGTTATGTAGGGATCAGGAATATTCTTCAAAACTTGAACTATCCCGGCGACGGGATTGAGTTCCGTCGTCGCTCCCGCGGGAACGGGGAGTTGCCCCTCATGCGGGGGAGCGGGGGAGGGGCAGCAGGACACTGCATTTCGGACACATCCGCCGGGAACCATGTGCCGATGGCCGGACGTTGACCGAAGATGCGCTCAAAATCATCATGGAGTTTGAATCTGCGGCGATGAAATGGCAAGTTTGAGAAATCAAACCAGAGCGATTGAATGAAGCAACATTCTCATGGCATGACAAATTTCATGTGATAGACGAGGCGGATGCAACACGATCTACCAGTTGATTCTTGTTTTGTGATGCGACCCAGATAGGAGTCGTTCCGAATTATTAAAAATGGTAATTGCCGACGAAATTCTCCTACAAGACAATCGCCCAGTCTTCCTCATGATAGAACTCGCAGACTCATGAAGGACTGACTGGTGAACTTTGATGGGTCTGCTACCTTATCTGCATTGGTCCTGATTGGCCGTATCCAGCTCCTTTCAGAACATCGCTGGTTTGCGTCCATATACAATAGTCCTGCAAAATCGGTCAGTCAGATCTGTCACATTCACCGTAACAGTGGGGACACATACGTCTCGCACCAAGCATAGTTGGATTTCTTCCTGATTTCCCTCCTCATCTGAGCCCCGAGCACCGTCGCCCGCAGTGGATCCCATCCCAGAATCTCAGTCATCAGGAACATGGCAAACCCCTCGAGGCTCTGGTCAAAGGCCATGTTGATGAGAAGACCCGCGTGCTGGAGCTTCTCGTCCCTCGGCCATCCGTGCATGGGCACCTTGATCTTCCTCTCCACGACGTCGACGAACCCCGCCGCCTCCATGTTGTGCTTCATCGTGTGTCCTCGGGAAATCGAAAAGGACCGGCCCATCTTCTCGCCGCCTCGGTCGAAAATGTGCCTCCATTCGTGGAAGATGTGGTCGGGCGGGAGTTGTACGTGGTCGGACTGGATGTGCACATCGAACTCCAGGTTCTGTACCCAGCCCCCAGGCTTGAGGTGCCGAAAAGCTGACCGGTACAAGCTCACCCAGTCCGGTATGCTGCCATAAAGACACCGCAGGTGGACGAAGTCAAAGTGGTTCTCCGGCCACATCCAGTCGAGGAGGCAGTCGTCCATAACGAACCTTAGGTTGGTAGGCACCCACGTCGGCTGGATAGGACTGATATCGGTGCCGAGAACCTCAGCGTCGGGGTACTGGTCTGCGAAATCGATTGCCCATATCCCTGTCCCTGTGCCGACGTCCAACACTCTTTGCGGATTATCCCCAATCGGCGCCAAGAAGAGCTCGTCGTCGAGAAGCATCAGCAGCGCATTGTGGATCATGTCCAGCCCGTCGTTCTGCTGTTCGTCGTTCGGCGCCCAGTACTCGGTCGTCTTGCTGTTCTGGTACGTCCGGCCGTGAAGCTTGCGGTAGTCAAAGATGCTCTCGGACAGCGACGCTGTAGACGACACAATACTCTGGGCATCAATGGCGGAGTCGGCATCGTCGTCGTCATCCCCACCGTCGAGGTCCGGGTTTGGTTCAATCCGCGAATCTGTAGCTGCTTCATGTTGTGGATCGGCAGCAGGAACCCGGACAGACGGCCCCGTTCTCGAAGGCTGTGGATCGGCCGGGGGACTTGGGATAGACGGCTCCGTCCTCGAAGGGCCCGTTGCCAGCTCGATGAACGCAGATGCCATATTGTTCGACGGATAACGTCAAGTTTCTCGCACGGATGAACGCTGAAGAAGGCGGGCAGGACGAAACGTGGGGACGCAGAGGTAGCCGCAGAGATTTTTCATAACAGCCAGACAAGCAGGCACCAGGTCTCTGTCTGACCGAGACAAACGGTCTTTAAGAGAGGGGTGAGGGGTGTCATCGTACGAAAAAGGCCGCCATGCGGTGAAACCTCGCGGTCCATCCCGTTTCGCTGCTTGATTCCTCACAAATAGCTTCTCATCTCTCGCTTATGCCCGAGGTGACCAGCCAGTGACGTGCCCTTTGGATGACGCAGCGGGCACAGAGACACACGCCGTTCCGCCGTGCACCCCGTCGAGGAGCGACCTGGAGGAGGGCGGGCGGGCGCTCTGTCTCAGTCTGCAGCCGACAGTTGAGGCGCTGCCAACGGTTGGAGCGAGATTAGGTTCGTTGGGCGTCCCGTCAGCCCATGTGGAGGAAAAAGCAAAGAAATTCAAAAGGGTACCAAACGGCAGCAAACAACGTTGGCTCTCAACTCAGCGCGTGTGCCGGGGTTGGGCTTCCACGCATCGTCATTCGCTCCCTGCCATGCATGCAGCCGAGGCGTTTCTGCACTCCCCGTCGGACTCGGTTACTCCCCCGATCCACGCCAGCTGAAAACCCGGTGTTTGTGCCCATGGTGGTCTGCTTGGCTGGGCAAACGAGATGCATCGGTTAGGCCTACCCGGTCCTTGGGAAGCAGCGATTGGTAATGGGGGTTGGCAAGATGATGGTATCGAGAGCGCCCATGTCGGATCGCGTCTGCGGGGTGGAGTTCGAACGGGTGGCCCCCTCGTGGGTGAGGGGCCGCCGGGAGCGAGCATGCGCCATGGAACGGATAGACCTGCATTCCCGTGCCGAAAGCCTCGTTATGTCCGTTAGTGTGCGCGAATACGGGCGTAATGAGGGGCAGAGGCTCGCTCATTTGCTCCTGTACACGGCCCGAGACAGGCCCCTAAAAGGAGGAGACACAGCAATGCTGTCTTGACATGGAGGAACGATTGGGTCTCCGGCTTTTGCAAGATAGCAGGCGGTGGGAACCAAGACATGCCTATTTGTCAAAGAATGCAGCTCCCAGGTTCGATTCACTGCGCAATCGAGGCGAGCTGGTGTTGCAGCCTGCATGTCATCACTCTTCCGGCTGCCGGGTTGTCATCATCACGCCCTTAGCCTCTCGTGTTACCCAAACACGATCTTGCTGCCTGCCGGGGATGGGGAGCGGGGCAAGATGCCGGCCATCTCACACCGAGTTCTTCCTGCACGCATCCAGTGTGTCTGCTAGCCTCTGGGTATTCAAAAGAGCCGCTGAACATGATTCAAGCCCATGCTAATATTCCGTTGCAAGCCTGGTTGCTCGATTCGTGTTACAATCCAGTCAACAGTGGGGTCTCTTCGAGATGGTCTAGAATCCGTCAAGTCGGCACTTTTTTGCCGGTTCGTGGGGGCGATGCCATGGGTTTGAATAAGGTTGAGATCAGCCGGCAAACGGCACCTAAGAAACCTTAATCTTGGCCGATCTCTAACTCATCAGTCAAAGCCAGGAGAATACTATTAAAGCATAATTGAGTTTGCCGTGCTGTGCGGGAATAGAGGCATTACAATAGTAAACTCGTCGCAAGTCATCCTCCAAGCGATTGATCTCTCGTCGGCAACAACAACTCGCGAACAGGTTTCCTCTTACGGAATAGCCTCACGTGTGATCCATACCGGTGAGCGTCTAGTCGAAGAACTTCCACCGCACTGAAGGAGAGGCGTGCATGCATTTGATAGCTGGATACGCACGAGGATGAGCGAATGATATATCAGAGGACAATGTTCGGAGGACTCGACTAATGCTGCGCGCAAGGACTGGGGAACTTGTATGTTCGATCCATAGATTGCGGCCGTGCCTCCGGAGTTGCTAGCGATTGACCGGCCAGGTCATACGATCGGCCCCGGCACCGAGAAGCCCCACAGCGGCGCTGGATGCCTCCGTTGAAGATTCGGTGCGGCGTAGCACGCTTCCGCTCCCATTCTCACCGTTTACGTACAGCACAGGGAGTCAATGACCACTAGCTTATTGCGGACTCGTGCTCTCGAATCTGCAGTTCAGGATATTGTTCATGCTTCGGAGCTGACTGGATTCCCCACCCCCTGAAGGCGATCAAACGGCGGTTCATCTAAATTCAGGGGTGCAAGGGGCAGCTAGGGTTCCCCGCCGCAGCGAGTCAATTCCCCAAGCTCGAGCTCCGAATCGACCTTTTTCTTCCTCTTCTTTCCTCGGCATCCGGCCACTGTGTTCATACGTCCCCGTCGCGCTCGCTGGAATGTCTCTGAAGGTTGTCTTGCCGCTCCTGGCGCTCGCGAGCACCGGCTTAGGTTGGCAACACAAAGCAGGATCTCAAGTTCGCGATGCCATTGCCACCAACGAGTACACATTAATTGCCTGTAAGTTGACTTCCCCGGAGCTTTGGAGCTACGCTGATCGCTCGGACAGTTGTCGCGGTAAGCTCGCCATAAATGTCCCACGGTTCTGAGCAGCTCAACGTTATTACTGCAGCACGCAACATGCTGACCGAACAAGCCCTCGACGTACGTTGCTCACCGCACTTTTGATTACACTCTCTGACCATGCCAGCGATGCATCCAAAGCTCTCGAGCCGCACTGGGGTGCTGTCGAGGATGCAATTCCGACAGCCCTCTCCGTCGATTGCGAAGCTTCACCCGACCTTTGCGCCGACCTCGACGTCGCTTCCTTCCCCGCGATCCGTTTCTACCGCCCCGATGGTACAAAACACCACTACCGTGGCTCCCGGAAGGGTTCTGAGTACGTCGAATCCTAAGCTTGCCTCGATGATTGTCGCAACTAACGGTACCGGGCAGGATCGGCGCCTTCGTCAATCGCATGAACCGACCCGTCATCACCCCCGTCGAGAAGCAGACCCTGTCCTCCTTCCGAAGCAGCGACGACGTCGTCGTGCTCGGCCAGTTCACCATCGACGAATCCTCCCTGCGCGACCGGTACAATGAGCTCGCCGAGCGCTTCCACGATCGCTATGCGTTCGGCTTGACCGACGTTCCCGAATCTCCAGGTCGAATCACCTGCTGGAACAATGCCATCGGCGCGATGCAAATGTCGTCAGAGCTGGAGGAGGTCGATGCCATGGAGAAGCTCGTGAAGAAGTGCGCAGCGCCGTTGGTACCGCGATTGACGAGACGCAACGAGGCGGAATACCTCAATGTCTGTTCCCCCTCCACCAACTTTGAACCCTTCTGTGATTGCTGACCGGGATATAGGCCGGCAAGTCGTTGGTCTACTTCTTCGCCAGGGTCGATCAGTTTTTGGACGCATGGAGCTCCGCCGTCATTCCGTTGGCCAAGAAGTATCACCAGTACATCACCTTCGTCACCGTCGACTTGACCGAGTACCCCGAGATGCCCGCAATGTTCGGCCTGCCCACAAACATTGACGACGCCGTTGCTTTGCAGAACCCCGCCACTGGTCAAGTGTTCCCATTTACTGGAGAGATCACGATCGATGCCGTGGAAGCTTTCATCACCGACATTTCCGAAGGCAACATCGAGCCCTGGGATGGAGAGACGATACTCGAAGTCGTCGAGGTTGACGCAGACGATGAAGCGGCTCCGGCTCAGGCCGAAGAACAGAACCGGGAACAAGAAGGAGCCACCAAGGCCAATGTTGAAGACGTGAAGGAGAAGGTCGATGCTCACGATGAACTTTGAGAGCGTTTTGGCCAGAGGGTCAGAGCTGTTAAGCTTGTATGTGGTCTTGTACATATTTAGCTGCATACCTCACCTTGGCGTTCGAGTGAATGCTCCCATACTTTAGTCACAGCCCCCTCAAAAAGCACGATAGTTGAATCGGTGCGGAATCAAATTGTTCATCGACTGTACAGTCACAGCCAGTGTATCCTTTCACCATTCGGGTTCAAGGAGGAGTGGTATGCACCCGAGCTTGGAAAGTGAAGCCAGGCAGCATCAATCCTAAGTGAGGTCTTTCGGGATAGCTCTGAGCGGTGGGTTCATTTTTGGTCCGAGTGGTGCTACGCTGTACACAACTGCAGCTGCTTCGAATCACATCTACGCCATTGGTGGTCCTGACTTCTCGTACACCATTGGACTTCCTCATACCGGAATTTATGGCTTCATTCTGCGACCTGGGCGTATCGAAGGCGATGCTGAGGAGCAGTGGATCGGTCTGAATGGCTTTTTTCCGCTTCTAGATGAGGTTTCTTCGACGGTATCTGCCCTGAGTCAGCGAATATAACAGATGCCAACCGTGATCGGAAGCCAGGGACGCTGAAAACACGCATGCTTTTTTTTTCTCAGATCCACATATGACTTGTTCTATATCTCACCTTTCAGCCTCAGCATAATAGGGGGCGTTGAATGCAGAAGATCTGCTGCATCACACAATTACCTTGCAATTCCGGAGCAACAGACTCAAACTTGACAACAGCGTAAAAATATTCAATCAGCTCATACTGCAACGTGCTATTCACAGGAATTGCTTGACCCACATCATCAATGGAATGAATCTATGGGCACACAACAGCGTAGTGTCTCCATGCGACATTCTCCCGAGCGTATTCTACAGCTTCCATCACCTGATCTAGAGAGAAATCCTTCACCACGGTACCGCTTTCGACGCCAATTCTCAGTAGTCCACAAGTCACCATACCAAGCAACTGCTCCACGGTTTGGCGGTTGCAAACCCACTTTCCGAGGATCTGCAGGTCTCTGGTAACTGCCGAGATGTAACTCAGACCCGCGAGTCCTGCAGTCGTTCCGCCGCTTAGGACGATGCGCCCATTGAACTTCAACGTCCGCGACGCAGCTGAGAGGTAGAACGCCTCCCCATTGCCCTCGGGGGTCCAGTCGTTGTACACCTCAGCTCCGGCTCCACTCGGTGTGGCTTGCATGATTGCTTCGTAGTCCGCTTCGTCGTCGCCCGACATCACAACGTACTTCAGACGGGCCGGATCTCCACCAATCTTCTGCTTCATTGCCGCGAGCTTGCTCTCGCTGCGTCCGAGGGCGACGACGTTTCCACCCACGGCCAGGGCTATTTCGACGGCTAGACCGCTGAACATGCCAGACGAGGGGCCGATGATGATGGTCTCGGCAGGCTTCAGCTTCGCGGCTTCAATGATGGCACCAGCGGAGATGGCGTAATTCGCAATGGATTGCAGCACCGCCGGGCTGTACCCAAGCTCTCCACATAGGCGATCCTCATTGAGCAGAACACAGTTTTCCAGAGGGACTTTGGTGTATTGCTGGAATGCACCTTCCTTCCACTCCTCCCAGAGCCTGTAGGCACCGTCACTCGTGCCGCAGATATGGCCCTGGACAATTTTGGTGTAGGGATCGTCACGAGCCTGTACCATCGGTTGGACATAGACGAGGTCGCCGGGCTTGAGGCGTACGGCATCGGGGCCAATGGCGTAGACACGTCCCACGCAGGGCGGATTCGGAATGACTGGGAGCTGCAGGTTGTGCTGTGGCAGCTTGCCATCCAGAATAAGGTGCATGTAGGACGTTAGGGATGTCGCTAGATTTCGAACAACTACGGTACCCGCAGATGCCTCGGGAACGGGGATTTCGACTTTGGTCAGAGGGGCGCCGAACTTGGTCAGCCGCATGGCAAAGTTGGTAGGCGTGGGAGAGGCCATTGTTTGTCTAAGCTTCGGAAATAGTGACTGATGATAAATAGAAGCAGTAGTGAGCAGTTGTCTTGCGATTGCAGATCCTGAGAAGCGAACTGAGATGAAGACTGGCTTCGAGTCTTTTGTAGTTATCTTGTGTGTCATGTTGCGCCTTTACAACGACATCACGATCGCGTCTTCGGTATCCTTTCGCGCTTCGCGTTGTGCTCGAAATCCGAGGCGACGGGACTTGGGCTCGCTTTCGCATTTGAGTTTCCACATACCATCCCCAAGTCTTGGCTTTTTGCTTGACTAGAGCGTAGTGGATCGATCTCTGCTTGACTACTTCTGCCAATGAAGAGAAGGCAGTTGTTACATTGCTAATTGATGAGCTACCCGGCCAATCGCTGGTCTCAAGATCGCGGCTAGAAAAACGACTGAACTGAATAAATAACTTCTTGTACCGAGTCGTCAAGTTTGTGTAAGGCCGTGAGATCTACCTCCCTCATTCTTGATACACATCAACGTCATTTCAGTCAGTATCCAGTCTCAATATGCAGACCGACTATGCACGAATGTGACGCTCAAAAACAGACACATTGTCATTGGCCTTCTCGTCGTCCGATTCGCGTCGCGGTTTGCATTGTGTGTAATATTCGTCCGAAGCGGTGGACGGCGCGGTGGAGACCTGTCAGCCAGTTGCAGTAGTCTTTTTCAATGTCCAATCAGGTCGGCCCGCCGCCCAGGCATCGGCAAGCAAAATTAGGTTAGAATAACAAAAGAGAAGAGCCCAGTGTGCGTCGCCTCAAAGTGACTCATGCAAAGTCATGGTATTCTACAGCCTAACTTTCAGACTGACCAGCGCCTTGGAGGTTGGTGGCTGGAGAAACTGCCTGTCGTTCAAGTCAGTCCCGGCTAGCAACAAACAGTTGACCCCAAGCAACCAGCTTTCAAGCAGGATTCCGCCCAACTGCCCCTTTGAGACGGATCTCCCGCTTGTGCAGGAACCGAATTACAAAAGCAATGCCGATCAGAACGATTGAAAGGGCAACCATGCTCGGGTAGCCTTTGGGGTATGCAGGAGCCTCGACCTGTTGCCAGATCACCAACGGCAACCATGCCTGAAACACGTATGCCATTTGGTTCATTGCCCCCGTGACCAAAGCCCTTTCCTCGTTATCATCGCTGCAAATCTCATGGGCCCATGCGAAAGTTAGGCCACTAATACCTCCTCCAAACCCACACAAGATAAAGCATGCCCATTTCAGGCTATTGGGCACGTTCCAAATTGTTAAGGGAACGTAGGCGATGATTTTGACCAGCCCTGAGAAGACGATGGCTGGCCAGCGAGCTCCTCGGAAGACACTGTCTGAGGTCCATGCATAGATCAATGTAGTGATAATGCTGACGACCTCAGTAATCGTAGGGTAGATGTTGACTTCGCGAAGACTGTAGCCCTCAGACTTCAGCCAAAGGGGGAACGCGGGTTGAGAGTTCCCGCCATTGCCATTGTTGAAGACAATGTAGAGAATAACCAGAGTCCAGATGTGCCAACTGGAAAAGATCTTGATGAACTTGGCCTTCGTGTAAGGGGCTCTCTGGGCGCGCCCTTCCAGCTGCATACGCTTTTGGGCTAGAACAATTTCGTCAGGTGTAAAATACCAGGCTTTTGTGATTTCTGGCAAGTCCGGCAGGAAGAAAAAACCCGAGATGGCAATCGGGAGGGAGACGATAGTGTTGGTGATGAAGAGCCACTGCCAGCCATGATAGCCATGCACGCCATCAAGATTATGGGCGCCGGCCATAAGGTAGCCGGAAACCATCGATCCAACGTTTCCCATTGCATGGAATAAGCAACTTCGCTTGGCCAGTTCGTCCTTGCGGTACCAAGATCCAATGATGTATTGCATTCCCGGATAGAAGGTTGATTCTGCGAGGCCGATGAAGAAGCGAAGGACGTATATCTGAGTCGAAGTCTGGCACTTGGCAAGCAGTATAGTGAGAACGGACCAGGTGACCTAACCTTTTTGTGAGTTACTGTTGAGATTCGTGATTGACTATTGCTTTCCTACCTCGCAAATAGGGATCCAAATTCTAGGACGAATCCGGGTGAGAAGCATATTGCTGGAGTGATTGTCAGTAGGGAATTGAATAGCACAACATAGGACAGTCTTACCTTGGAATCTCTCCGATCACGTACCCAACTGTCCAACAGACTTGCATGTAGTTGAGCTCATTTCCATATAGACTGAGATCTTCTTTCATGCCAGACACGAATGCATTGTTGATGTTGACCTATAAACTTTAATCACTGTCCGTGCAGTAGCGGACCATGCAGAAAGTACCTGATCCAAATACTTGATGAAGTAACCAAGTGATGCTAGCGTCATTAACACCGCATCGAGCTTGAAGAGAAATCGACGCTCCTCTGGAGACTTGTCGAATGTGTCCCACAAGTAAGATTTCCATGTTCGTTTCGGTGCTTCTTGGAGGACTTCAGTGATAGTTGGCTCGACGACGCCCTTGTCGTTACTTTGAGAAGAAGCTGGAGTTTTGGCATCGGCATCCACTTGCCGGACTTCTGCAATGGACCCAGGCATGTCTGTGGGTACTGGGCTCAATAAAATCAGTGGAATGGATAAATGGCGTACCGACTTGTCGACTGACTGAATAAGAGCTATCAACAGACTTTCTCATGACCGCAACCATGTTTCCTCGACGTTATATCAAAAGGATTCGGTGTGCCAAGATATTGGTACCCCACGTCGAGTACAACAAGAAGCTGCAGGATTCTGTCGCAATGGAAGGTTCGTAAGTCGTCAAAAGTCTTGGAAGCATATTCTGGCAGAAACTAGTAGCCGATGAAACCCAGATATCGGTCGAGACCCGACAAAGACCGGGTGAAGTCCGATCGAGGTGGCCAATGTCAGTGTCGAACACCAGATTCAAGGTTGGAATTGACTCGCTAGCTTTCCAATTCAAGCTACGGGAGTTATTCCTTATGCATTGGGAAGATTCTACTCGCTGAAGCAGCATGCACATGCACGACGATTCAATTATACGAAAGACCCGACAGTTAACCCTCAATCAGCTCATAGGTTGAAATTCCTGTATTCGCTGGCGGGTAGGAATATGTTGCCTCAGGGTGTCATCAGTTTCCGAATCTTTATGAGAGAAATGTTCACAGACGATTGACTATCGCACACTTACATTGGGTAAGCCACCAATAACACCCTGCGTCTCCTTCTGACACAAACATCGTGCATGATCACGCAATATAGAACTAGCCATTCAGACGATTCCTTGTCCTGGGGTTGACAGCGGTTCATAGGTCGGTAGTCGCTTCGGATGTCGGCGGCTGGTCTGAACAATGATGACTATGTGTGCCGGTGACTGCAATAGTCAAGACCCTGTCTTCTTGGTATCCATCACATCAATCGTCCTCCCTCTTGCGTCATTCTGGGTAAGATGCCGCCAAGCCCAATTTCAAAAACATGATTCTTAGAGCATTCATCAATCCTGTTGACTGACGAAGTGAGTAACTTTCAAGCGCTCCAGATATCCCTTCAGCAGAATCTCTTGGAGTGCCTCATTTTCCCCAGTTGGGGAAAAGGCATCTATGGGGTTATGAGGGGTGGTAGGGTGTCGCCATCTCAAGGATGACTTGCGCCATCGCGGGGTCTATCACGGCTATCGGGGAAAATTTCATACACACTGTTGGGCTTGAGATGGTACGTTATCAATCGTATGTGGTACATATTCACTCTAATCACCTCATTCAGTCCAAAGCTGAGGTTCTAACTAGGCAGGACTTTGGTTTTCGACTGATCAGACTATTCCTACGCACCTGCAGGAGGCGCTTGGTGTTCGGCAGCATCATCAGAAGTGCGGCGTCATTTATCCGGTATATCGGATGATGAAGGGTACCGTTTCCGCAAAATCCCAGTCTTCGCGCTTTTCGCGGTCGCCAAAAACCCGGAGGCCGCTGAAAACGATCTTGTAGGCACCCTCCGGCACAACTGTCCCATCTGCGAGCTCTCCCGTAAACCCAAGCCTGTAGTTTCTCCTCACAACCCAAGGTTCTGGGAAACCCGAAAGAAAGCCAATGCTCTTGATATCGAAGAACGCTGTTGTGGGAAGGCCCGTATCAGACAGAGCCACCACATCGGCACGAGCCACCTGTGTCCCAAAGAGCAAACTGGCGAGGATGCTTGGATATTCCACATTTCCCGGCGGCGTTGTGCCAGGACGGGGGATTGTGAATGTAGTGTTAGGAGGCGTGGGATTGTTGGCATAACCGAGGAATGTTCCATACTCGGGGCCCTCGAGGAATACCGGGGTTTCCTTCATGCTGCCGGCAACGCCAATATATGGGATGTTGTGCGCCTCGCCATTATCGGCTTTGATGGTTATCAGGCCGCTATACACGGGCAATTGCGTCGCATTCACATTCCTCGGCGGAACCACCGTAACAGTCACTTCAGCCGACGAGCCTGCTGGTATATGAAATGTCCTATGCCTCGTGTCAACTTCACTTGAATGATTCTCTCGGCCGTGATCAACTTACTCTGATGAAAAAGATAGCTCGGCCCAGTCTTCGACGATCGGGTTCGGAAACTGGGAGGCGGACCGTGAACCCACGGCGAAGGTGTAGGCTGTAGCAGCTTCATTGTGTCCAAGTGTGTAAGTCACTGCGTCTCCGCCGGTGTTACTAATGCTGAAGGTGTGCTGCGCAACCAGGTTTTCTGTATCGTTGAACGAAATCTCGCTTACGCTCAAAATTGTCTTGGCATGAGCGGCATCGTATGCTTGAACTACGCCAGAACCTTGCTGGGGTACTGGCGCTAGTATGTCGTGGACAGCCGTGCCATCAAACCAAGGTCTGGCCTTGGATGTCGACGAGATGACGTTCCGTAGTTCGATAGGATCTGTAGTCCCTCTTGCTTGACCGACAAGTGCGAAGACGGCAGCGATCAGTGGTGTTGACATAGAAGTACCCGAAAGCACAGAATATTCACCCATAACCACAGGCCAAGTTGACAGAATGTTGCCGCCTGGAGCTGTGAACTGAGGCTTGGATACCACTTCCCATGTAGGCCCCCAAGCCGTTGTCAGACTGGTGAGATCGCCGGATACGTCATTGGTGACAGCCTCATAGCGGATGTCCGCTGAAGCGGGTTCAGTGATGTGAAGGTTGACACTTGAACCTTGATTCAAAAGGTTTATCCAAAGAGCGCCCTGAGCCGGGGTGACGGCCCCAACGCCGGCGATGCCATCTGAATAGGCATAAATGGTTGCAATAGAGCTTTGGAAGTCAGTAGCGCACAGCAATAACACTAGGGAAGACCTACGAGTTGCTTTGACTATAAAATAACAGGTACCTGCCTCCTTGAGCGGCGACGTTGGTGGCTTGAGTGGATGAGTAGCATTCTGATGTGTCCGCCACCCGAAGAAGGACAATTTTCGACGAGAGATCAGGGGTTGTATCTGGCAGAGGACTGCAAGCATCGTCCGCAGAATCGGTTCTATTGCTCACAGACCAAAGCGGCAGGGTGATGTTTTCTGCAAACGCCGGCCCACCGCTGATGAAACCAAACGGTTCTGAACTTCCTGTTGAATTTTCCACCGTAAACGAACTAGCGGTGAGCAGAAGAGGCGTGATGGTGTTGTCGATAGACCCGGCAGCTGTTACGTCAACTCCGGTCGCCGGCGATGCTGACAAGAACATGCCAGATCTACCAGAGTTACCCGGGGCCACAATCACCGAAACACCCTGCGCTACGATTCGCGATGCAGCTACGCCCCAAGGATCGTTCGCCCATCCGGTGTACTGACCCGCTGAGCAGGATATGATGTCGCTCCCGTCTTCGAAAGCAGAATTGAAGGCATCGAGCAGGATATCGTTTGTCGTCAGGCTGTTACATCCCCAAGCGCGGTAAGCTCCGATGGTGACGTCGGGAGCTGCTCCAGTGAAGCCCAATTCATTGGCTTGGGCTGCAATTATACCTGCCACATGAGTGCCGTGGCCCACGCAGCCGTCATACGGATCTGCATCTGGTTCAGGGCTGTTCGGAGGGAAGTAATTATCGCCAGTGAGGTCCCATCCGTAGCTGACGAGGCATCCTTCTCCGAAGCAGCCTCCCAGGGCTGGATGAGTGTAGTCGACACCGCTGTCAACGATTCCGATGCGGATCCCCTTGCCCGTATAACCTTCGGCTCTCAGCTTGTCAATTTGGGTCATGACGTGTGGCGTGTACGTATCGGGCTCCTCGGCTTGTCGCTTGCCTACTCCAGCGGATTCTCTCGAGGTAGTCGTTCTGTTTTTCCCAACATAAAGGGGGTTGACTGTCGGTATGGCGATTGGTCTAACAGGCCAAATTGACTTCACTTCGGGACGTGCGGCGATCAGCCCAGAGATGTCACCGGACACGACATTTGATCCGTTGACGATGCGGAAAGATGCGCCTTTGAAAAGCCGATACTTGAGATCCCGTCGATGCTCAACGTCCAAACCAAGACTTTGATAGAAAGCGGGTGTATCCGCCACGTCAGTTTCCCATTCCACAACATAAGCCCCAGGAATTACATTCGCGGAGTCTTCGGAAGGTTCGGAGCTTTGAATCGGGAGGGCCGTAGCATGGCTAAAGGCGGCGACCGTTGCCACGAGCGAGAGGCCAACGGCCGCGGCAGGCAACGAAAAGACATCGAACCTCATAGCGGGGTTAATGAGAGCAATTTCCAAATGATATCCTACTTGAGAGAATTAGATTGCTTTCGTGCTTTATAGAGTCGGTATGCAAATCTTCAGTACCGTACTAGAAAGTCGTGTTATCGGTCAGCAGGATGCAGCATGGATAATGCGAGGAACGGTGCCAAGCTCGTATCGACCGGCTTAACGAGGGTTCCCTTGAAATGCCCAGCGCCGTTGCTGCGACCGATTCGCTAATGATTGGCAAGAAGTCGATTTACCTTCCTATCATGGGTGGGCTGTGGGTATCGATGCTACTGACCAGGCCAGCATCATGCAGCCGGGGTTGCATGGCGCCAGGAACGGCTTCGTGATCGCAAACGCCAGATAATACGAAGCCACTCGAAGAATGATTGTTAGCAGCTTCACCAATATTTTTGTCAGCACGCTTGTTTTGAGATCGCCGAAAACATCCATAGTATTCATCAAAACTGAAGCTTTTCTTCATCCATTCGCTGCCGCAAAAATTGAAACCAGACCCTAGCCCTCGTGCCACATCAAAACATATGTACAAGCAAGTTGGAAACGACAAAATGTAAAAACAAAACGCAACTCTATGTAAAACAAACCATCGCCCATGAAAGAAGACCACGTCACCGCAACCGCCTATGAACATCATGTCCTAGCTTAGGAGTTGTAAACCGCAATGTACTCGGCTTGGAAGGTAGCACCAGAGACAGTGGTGGCCAAGGGTGTGGTGCTGCCGTAGTTGTTGTTAGGGAACTCGCCGCCGATGGCAAGGTTCATCAGAATGAAATGGGGCTCGTGAACAGCTTGCGTCCAGACATCGGCGGGGAGGTCATCCGAAGTGACCTGCCAGAACAGAGTGTCGTCGACGAACCACCTAACAGCCTCAGGCGTAGCACTGCGGTCGACCTCAAGGGTGTACTTGTGGAAGTTACCCTGGCACGCGGTGTTGGGGCACTCCCGGTTTCCGCCAAGACCATCCTTCTCCTTGCAGGGGCCACCGGGGCTGGTGCCGCAGTGCATGACACCCCAGACTTTGTTGATGCCGTTGACGTTCTCAAGGATGTCGAACTCGCCGATGGAGGGCCAGTTTCTAAAACGAATTGTTAATCCAGAATGTCTTGAACTCAAAGAACTATTGGATTACTTACTGATAGTTTCCGCGGTAAGCGGCACCCAGAGTCCAAAAGGCCGGCCAGTATCCGATGCCGTTGGTGCCGACAACGGGCAAGTTCAGACTAGCCTGAATTCTCATCTTGCCTCCCGCAGCGGCCACGAAGTTTGAGCGCTGTGTCTCGATACGAGCCGATGTCCAGGCACCGGCTGAATCCTTGATGGCGGTGATCGCAAGAGCGCCGTTTCCGTCAAGCTTGAGGTTGTTGACGTTGCTGGTGTAGGTCTGGATCTCACCCGTGCCCCAGTTGGCGGGGCCTCCGGGGTAGCTGGTGCCATTGTCGATGATCCAGTTGGCGGTGTTCGGTAGGGAGTTGGCAGTTCCGACGAAGTCGTCGGACCAGGTGAGAGTAAACCCGGCAATCTCAGGGACAGCGGCCTGAATAGCTGGGAGGCCGACGGCAAGGGCCGTGATGAGCTTGTTGGAGACCATGACTGTGACTCGTAAGAAATGGTGTTGCTGTGGGTGGAATGTAAACCAGATGGACTTACTGAATGAGTGAATGAAGTCAAGTGAGTGAGTAGTAAAGAGTGAATGTAGTTGGAGCTGCTTGCTGTTGTTTCTTTCTGATCAGCATTCCCCGGAAGCTTCCAAGTCTTATATACTTTAGAGAACGTGAACTTATGGTCTATCAGGGTGGTTCATGAGCACGTGTCGACGTCTTGGACCCCATTCTTGCAGATTGGGATTGGATTGACGAGCAACCCCTGAACCAATTCTGGTCGTACTCATCGGTGTTCCCGCCGCGATGCCACGCTGGGTGCCACGCTGGGAGCACCGCGGGCGGCCTTTCATCGTGGGCGGCCGAGAGGACTCCTCCGCAATCCATGTCATGGTGTTGTCTCCCTGTTACCCCACACTCAAAAGCCGACGATGGCATATGACACGGACCAGAAAACGGCCCTTCTCGATGTGCTCGTCACCCAATCGAGCAGACGAGGCATTAAGAACTGCCTCCCTTTTGGCCATTGGAGGACTGTGGAGCATATCGCTTCTCAATTATGGACATACTAGTCATCAGACGGGCGTTCGTCTGGTCTTGACAGGTAGTGTGGTGGTATCGGGAGCGGCCCCTGATAAATCTTCGCAGCGTTTCGGCAAGATTCCCCTGTCGACTTTGCAAGGGCGTTTAAGAAAATCGTTCCCCTTAAGGCTGAGCAGTGAAATGTTCTAGGCCCCCGAGTCGAAAAGCGGAGAGGCCGATGATACCCTTCACCATAATTCAATCATTTACTGGCGAAAAAGACTCATGACGCTTGATATTTCGTATTGAATCAATGCATCAACAAACATTTGCATGCGGAGGTCTTGAAGCCCAGAGTAAGGGGGCATTTAACTGAGAAGCAGCGCGACACGTAGTTAGGTTGGGAATGCAACCTCAAGCCGGTTCTCCCCCTTTTCTCTCGGGGAAGTCGGCGGCGAGGCGGCCGGATTCTCGGCCGCCAAGCAGCACCTCCAATCATTTGCTTCCACAGGAAGGGCTACTAATAGCACATGCTTCAGTTAACAGACTCCCGGTTGACGCTAAGCACGCGATGACCACAGAAGTTGCGGGGAAGATGCCAACGGACAATACTGAGGAACCATTTTAAGCTTGTTTGCCGTACCTGACGATCGGTCAATCATCGGCTCCTCTTCCCCCTCCTTTCAAGTGTCGGACGATGCTTCGTCTTGACAGCAAACCGCTCCAACTTCCGAATCAGGTGTCTTGGCCGTTCTTTTTCGGTCCTTCGCTGGCTTGATGTATAGCGATTTTAGGCCATGGTGTTGTTTGGCACCCCTGCGTCTTTTACCGAAGCTGACATCCCCTGACTCACGCTGCTAAGATCACGCGGGCGGCAGACGATGGTGAACGACTGGGAAATGAACAGGGGCCAGCCAGCGCAGCATCCGGACCTTACAGAGCGCGACCTCGAGGGGCCCCGCAACGGCCCGATTATCGGGCTTGGGGACATCGGGGTTGCTGGCCGCTAAGAGGACGGAGTCCGGGGAAGCTGACAAGGTTCGACATGGGACAGGAGGTAAGAGCCGAAGAACGGTGGTCTGGGGAAACTGGGGCTGCGGTCCGTCCTCCACCCGCTCCTATGACGGCCAAGCGATGGAGTGGACAACGTGGGTCAGGCGTGAAACTTGGGGAGAATATCTATCAAGTCTGGCAGGATTTCTGCATCTGCAGCGTGTCGGCTGATCATCATTCTGCTCACGTCCGTAATGAAGCCGAAGGAAAAGCAGGTTCAAACCTCGGGTTCGACATTCGGCATGGGCAGGTTTATGATTGACGACTAGCATGTGCCATAGGTTGCTCTTGTCAACATATTGGTCTAGTCGTAAGTCGTGATGTTTCCCTCGGTGCCATGTGCACTGACGATGGGAATGATGAAGATAGTATGTATGCGTTGCACCGAGTTGTCGGGAAGAAAGCCTCAAAATCCGTCTTTGAGCGAATTGGTAATTAACGGGTTGTCGCTGTGCGTGCAGTGGCTTCGGTTCGTTCCGTGGATGGCGTGCATTAGGACATGGCTCCCTTGAAATGGCAACAGTCTCGAAGATCCGATCGTCGTAGGCGATTTTCGCGAAAGTTCTGGAAGCCTCTGAAATACATGGACAGATGAGCACGCTGGGCAATGGACTCTCAAGAAATAGGAGGGATGAGCACGGCGCAATGATTGACTTCCTAGCGAAGCTGGGAGGTTTCACAGAGCTCCCCCCTTGCAACTCCACTGAGACGTAGTACGCCGAACGGTACGCCGTTGTCTCTTCAGAGTGCTGACAGTCAGCCGGCATTTGAGCGGCACGGAGACGGGATCCTGCTGCAAGACATCCGGGGGGAAACCACCGGTCGCTTGGCTCCGATGGTCCGCTTCTTCGGCATGGAACGGACGGTGCGTTCCAGAATTCGGAGGAGTTTAATTGATTTCAACTCGTCGAAATTTGATTCCGAATACGGCGGAGTTTCTACTTGCCCCAAGCTCCTCCGTCTTTTTCAAGTCCGCTGCGCTACTCCGCTGGGCTGAATCGGCGGCATAATTCCTCCGCACCACTCAGTCTAACTAATCTGATAGCTGGCGTCATTCGTGATTAGCGATACCTCGGCACAAGTTTCACAAAACACAGTTCACGGGCAGTCTTCTCCGTCGGGTTGTGGAGCCTCCTGTTTCGCCGTGCCATGATGCGATAATGTTCTGTCTTTGTAATCCGTCTTTCCACTCCGTTTCTACCGGGATCAAGTCTCCTTTTGTGGGCCGAGGCCGTGCGATGGTGACAATCAAGTGAAGATAGATAAAGAGAATTTTTTCAGTTGAACAATTGAGACCACAAGCACTTCGTTGAGCATCAAATAACGCCATATCGCCCTCGGGATAGAATACAGATAGCGTTTCTTTTGTTAGTTTCAATCGCGATTTTACACGAAAGATCTCAGAGAAGCACGTCCCAGAAGTCAACATGTCAAACACTGCTATCGCGAAGCCTCTGACGCTGAAATGCGGCCTCACTCTGCCGAACCGCCTCTCAAAGGCCGCCATGGCTGAGAATTGGGCCGACAAGGAGGGTTTGCCAGTCGAAGCGATGAACACCGCATACTCAACATGGGCGGAAGGTGAATGGGGTCTTGTGATGACTGGTAAGTAAATCCTCAACTGATCGTCGAAGCCATCTTACTCACCGACAACAGGCAACGTGCAGGTCGATATCAAGTACCTAGGCTCACCTTCAGATGTCGCTTACAACGACGCGATCCCATATGAGCGCATGCTCTCAGCCTGGAAGTCCTGGGCCGCTGCCTGCAACCGTAACGGCACCCCGACCATTGTGCAAATTAACCACCCTGGCCGCCAATCGCCCCTGGGTGCTGGGAAGCGTGGTTTCCGCGAAAAGGCGTTGTGCCCCAGCCCGGTGCCGCTGAACCTGGGAGATGGTTTCATTCCGCGTTTGATCAACTCTCTGCTCTTTGGCACGCCGCGCGAAATGACCGTCGAGGACATCAAGGACGTGGTTCGCCGCTTCGCGCTCACGGCGAAGCTCGCTTCCGACGCAGGTTTCGCCGGTGTTGAGATCCATGCCGCCCATGGTTATCTCCTGGCGCAGTTCATGTCAGAGAAGATCAACCAGCGCACTGATGAGTACGGTGGCTCATATGCCGGACGCGCGAAGATCGTTGTCGAGGTCATCAAAGCTATTCGCGCGGCGGTCCCGAAGGAGTTTTGTGTCGGCATCAAGTTCAACTCAGTCGACCACCAATCTCAGGCCGAGCTTGCTGGTTGCATCGAACAGTTGAAGATGATCACGGACGCCGGCGTTGACTTCCTTGAGATCAGTGGCGGCACCTATGAAGATCCGTTGGTAAGTAATCGACACTGTCTAGAAACGAGAGAGAGGCATTATCACTTACGTTGGAAATAGATGTCTACCGGTATCGCCGACGAGAAGAAGTCCGAGCGCACAAAGGCTCGCGAGGCCTTTTTCCTCGAGTTTGCTAAGGCTATCCGCAACGACTTCCCAGATGTGCCTCTCATGGTGACTGGTGGCTTCCGTACTCGTCAGGGTATGGATGCTGCTCTTTCCAGCAAAGCCTGCGACATCATTGGTGTCGGCAGGCCGGCGGTCCTCAACCCTTTGTTGCCCAAGAACACCATCCTGGCTGCTGATGTGAAGGACGAAGATGCCAAGCTGTACGCGAGAAAGATTGAGGCACCTTGGATCGCTACTAAGCTCGGAATCAAGGCCATCGGCGCTGGCGCTGAGTCGGTAAGTTCTTCCTTTCGATGCACATCACGACATTGACACGAACTGACGTCTCATCTTTTTGCAGGCTTGGTATGGAGGTGAGATTCGCAAGATGGGATTGAAGCTGTAGATGGGCTGAGAGTAGAGGCAAGAGTTCGAGTTAGAGCAGGAGTATAGTGTGATACCACGTGGATAGAGAGATCTATTGCGACTTAATCATAAACAACGTCGAGATACTGTGGACTTCTGGAATTTACTTGGACTGCGTGACTGTTGATTCGCTGTCGTTGTTTCTCAGGCGTGTCATTGGGCGGTTCCCAACCGTTGGAGATGAAAAAGGACAGGAAATCGCAGAGAGGAGCCTCTCACCCAGATCCTCGGTAAATTCAGGCTTGCACATACCAAACGGCGGTGAACGATCCATGCGGACAAATCCAACTCCGCAACATTGCTCATTATCGTCGGGCATCATCACCCGGACTCACCAATTCGACAGGAGCCCTTCCCGCGTGGTAATGCCGCCCATTTCTTCCCCTCATTCTCTCCGCACAATCCACTTTTCCGTTCCCCGGATTTTTATCCTGCCTCGCAAACAGTCGCTCGGATCATCGTGAAGAATCCCAATATGGCTGCGACCTTCCGCTTGAGTTGGGGCGTTTCGGCTTGCATGTAACCTCACAGTCCCTTGAGGGTAATGGTGGCCCCGGTAGGTCGACAAGCCACCCCGCAGCCAAGACTTGCTCATCTTGCCGGAGGATCACGCACCATAGTAAGCTGGAGTAGACTCTAGTATAAATATAGGTTTATAGAGTTGCTTTTTCGTGAAGATTCCAACGCTACGTGTCAGCTCGCAACAGCATTACCTCCCCCGAAAATGAAGTCAAGCTTTTTGCTCAAATTTAGCACCTTGGTTCTCTCAGCCGGCTACGCGCAGGCTGATCTCTCGGACCTATTCAACATCACGACTTTCCCCAACGAACAGAAGGACAACGTTACGAAATGGCTAGCTGAAGCTCGCACTCTTGCGGGTTCAGATCTTTCTGCTCACTACGGCCATCGATGTATTCTGGGCCAAGTCTACCCCGTCCTTTCCAACGCAGCTCAGACTCCCGGTCTCATCCAGCCACGCGAGGTCTTTGATCGATTCTACTTTGTGGGGCAGAGTGCTGTCTCAGCATGGGCCTATGATACGGGAGAAGGGCTCGTGGTGTTTGACGCATTGGACAATGCGGAAGAGGCTGAGAAGATTCTTGTACCTGGTCTGGAGGCGCTTGGCTTCTCTGGTAGCGACATCAAGCATCTTATCATTACCCATGAGCATTACGATCACTACGGCGGGGCGCGGTATCTCCAAGACACATACAGCCCGGCCACCTACGCATCCGCCCCTGCTTGGGAGACCTTGAGCCAACTGGACGATGGGCCAATCGAGGGCAAAACGATTGCTGAAGGAGACGAGCTTACCTTCGGCAACGTGTCAATTAAGTTCTACGTTACACCAGGCCATACCCCTGGCACCATTTCCTCCATCTTCAAGCTTTATGACAACGGCGTCGAGCACACGGCGGGCCTTTACGGCGGAGGCGGCATCCCAAGCACTGCCACTGATAAGGAATCACAAATCAACTCGTTCAATCGCTTTGCGAACTTGGCCACAGAAGCCGGTGTAGACACGCTGGTGGCAAATCATCAGACGCAGGATCGGTCTCTGTACAGTTTCGATCTCCTTGATCATAGGCCTGCAGGAGGCGAGCATCCTTTCGTCATTGGTACTGACGCGTACGACCGCTATCTACGGGTGATGGCACAGTGTGTGCGTGTCAAGGCCGCTAGGGACGGTCAAGATTTGCACATCTGAGGATGAAAGTTGGCAACGCAAGTTTTGTATCAACCACTTGGTGTGTATATAGTCTAGGTTGACTGTAGATACGTACGTGCACAATCGCCAAAGAAGTATTTACACGAAATCCGTTTAAAGTCCCTTTCTTCCCGTGATTATCCTTGCTCTGATTGAACTTATCACTGGTTTAAGCCGGTAGTTTTCCACTGATAGCCCAGTAGACATTGTAGTTGAATCCCTGAGCATCGTAGAACGGGCCAAGGTTCACCGTCTTTCCACCTGCAGTGGCGGTGAAAGCCAGACCGGTCGTTCCACTTCTCTTCACCGAGGCCAAGTCCAAAGTCGGCACGGCAGAGAGGGTGTCGCTGCCGTAGTTACCGCTCAAGATTACCGGGCCAAACGCCAGTGCCGCAACGCTGGGGTTGTCATTGGCGGCGATGGTCTGCAACTTCATCGGCAACTTGACCACAACAGTGTCGCCGTCAGCCCAAGTGCGATCAATCGCAGCATAGGCGCCAGATGTCGCAGTCACAGCCTGTCCATTGACTGTGACCTGTGCACCAGAAGTCCACGACGGAATGCGGACTCTCAGGGTCCATCTTCCAGAACCGGAGACCTTGAGAGTGGTGGTGTCGCCGCGAGGGAAGTCAGTTGTCTGCGTGACCGTCACACCTCGTTGAGTCCAGCGAAGCACTGACGGCACGAAGAGATTGACGTAAAGAGCGGAGTTGTCGTAGAAGTAGATGGAGTCCATCAGCTTTGTGTTGGTCTCAAGACCGGTTCCCTGGCAACACCAGAATGAGTCGTAGTCGGTACTCCATGTACCGCCGCCCCAAGCAGGGCCGACACCACGACGGCCACCAGGGTTCAAGGGAGTGAAGTAGGTGATGTGACCATGGCTATCTGAGGGGTTCTGCTGGCCGAGAAGATGGTTCAGGAGGGCTCTCTCGTAGAAATCGAAGTAGTGCGTGGCGCTCGGATTGGTCAACCACAGCTCTCTCGTCAGCTTGAGCATGTTGTAAGTGTTGCAAGCCTCGCAGGTATCCGAGTTCAGATATCCAGCAATGGCATTGGGAAGTCTGAAGTGCTCTGCCTGGCTGTTTCCTCCAATGGCGTAGGAGTGGGCGCTGACGGTGATGTTCCACGCGTTGCGGGCGATGTCTTGGTAGCGACCTGTTCCAGTGGCCTTGTACTCGCGGGAAGCACCAATCCACTTGGGGACCTGCGTGTTCGCATGCAGCCCATTGAGAGAATCTTGGTTGGATGCAAGAGGGTCAAAGATGGCCGCGTGATCAAAACGTTGAGCGACTGTGAGCCATCGTTGGTCGCCAGTCTGGTGGAAGATGTCGGCCATGACTTCGTTCATACCGCCAAACTCGGTGCTCATCATGTTCTGCATTTGAGCATACGTGAGCTTCCCCGTGCGGAGGTCGACCCAAGCAGCCATTGCCAGAAGCACGTCGCGAGCGTTCGTGTCACCGATGTGGCGCCAGACATCGAGAAGGCCGGCCATGGTCTTGTGGATGGCATAGTATGGAACGTTGCCATTGGACAAGCTGCGGTTCTCGACGGCGGTGATCTCGGATTCGGGAAATCCGGAGAGGTAGCCAGTGTTGAAGCCGACATTTGCATTGTTTGCTTGGCACTTCTTGAGTTCGGCTGCAAAGTACGTCGCCCGGTTCTTGCACTCGGTGTCGCGTAGCTGCGCATAACAGAAAGCCCAGGCGTTGAGGAAGTGGCCTTGGAAATGCGTCCGGAAAGGAAAGTCAGGGGCATCCCAACCGCCGTTGGTCGCCGCGTTGTTCGTAGACAGACCGTGGTTCTTGCGGAAGTTGTACAGGAGGCGCTCGACATCGACCCATTTGAGGTAGGTCAGCGTACGGGCTTGGTTGTCGAAGAGGCGACCACTGCTGAGAGTGACTTGGCTCATATCGAAAGCCCAAGCCGAGACTCCCTTCTCCTGGTTCACAGGAGGCACTGCCTGAGCATTCGCCCCTGCAGACAGCAGGGGGAGCGCAATGGCTGCCAGACTCTGGCAGGTCTGCGCGTTGAACCACATCTTGCTAGCAGTGGACGCTGAAGCTAACGATGATCAGAAACCAAAAGAGTTGTCTTGAAGCAGTAATCGAGCCTGGCAACATCTTCCCGGAAAGCCCGTCGAAATAACGTGGACATCCATGCTTATTATACTAGATGGGCATGACCAGTAATCTTAAGCGATCTATACCGTTCCCCGTGGGGAATACGAAGGCGAACTTAGCTTGGCTCAATAGAGCGGATCTCGTGATGCTCGGCGGTCCACTGCTACCGTCCAGACTCGTCAACTACTGGTGCGCATCCTCGGTAGCGGAGGTGAGGTTGCAGTGAATCACTGATGGCATGTTCACCCAGGACTTATGCAGGCTAACCCCTGGCTGTTCTCCCCCGCATATCGGGGTAGGCGCGGGCCACGACTCAATTGGCGCGGCACTGCAGCAAGCTTTTGTCCGCTTTTAGGGATCTACCTGGAAATATGTGCCGATGATGGTCCCATTGGATGTAACCGTTGACACTAAGCCAAGTAAACTTGCAGCGGTGGCGGTTCGTTTGCGGAAGTACTATTTCCATCATGGATTTATTTTAAAGGCAGAGAGCTGCGAACATTGCGAGGAGTTCGCATCGCGTAGACAAAGAGCTGGTAGCATGAAAATCATGGCTAGTCGCCATCAAGTCTCAGTGACTGCCATCAGTATCTCGCGATTTGGATGGCTGTATTTGTTTGTGGCCACTGTTCGGCACTTTCGGCACAACCGTTGATGTATCGTAGACAAGCGTTGCTGATTCAATCCAGATCAAGTAAAGAAGCAATGCAGCACTAGAGAGACACCAAATTAAGAATTGCAAGCGTACAATTCTAACTCGCACGCTTCAACTTCTCAAGGTGAGGGACAAGAGCCATGATAATAGCCTGTTCGGGGGCATGCCGTCAATAGCGGGATATGTTCGCCAATGCTCCCGCTTTCGCCCCTTCTGTCCCGACACCTTCCAAACTCGATGAGAATGATATGATATCATTTGATCAGACGCTTCTTAAATGGACTCAGTCTGACTAGGCTAATGGTTTCTCTCTGTTGTAGTCGAGATCAAAGACGCATGGTCGTACAAATCGACAAGCCCCCGCGGGAGCATTCCTACTTCATACTTAGTAAGTTCGTCCTACAACACACGTGTTCAACAGTGTTTGAGTTGAAGACACCTCGAAATAATTCGGATGTCTCTGCGCTTAGCCTAATATCCGCTATCACCTGGAGCTAGAATGGGTTCCCAGAATTCCCCGTATCAGAATCTCTTCCCCTGTGCTTACCGATTTATGAACCCGCATTCGAGCCTTATCGAACTGGCAAATCACAGTGTGCACTTATGACGGATTCAGTCCTGATGTTTAAGCATTCGAGCCAGCATTTCAAACCTTGCATAATGATTCCCTCATGCGACTTTCCGTTCTAAGACACACAGCTGTAACTCCGAGAACAATTTCTACTGTACGGGCGGATAGTCATAATAGGAGAATACCAGTATTAAATAATGAACAAAACGAGGCACGAGAAGCTGGAGACAATATCTACAATGATGGAATGAAAACTTAGAGTAGGTAATAGCCCAGGATGCCAGCTAGGAGTATCCGCCCGGATAGGAAAGCTCTCCAGAATGCCTACTAAGATAAGGACGTCACGGATAAACATAGTCTACAATACTGTGATAGTGACTTGTACCTGGAGCAGCCTTAGTGTTTTGTGCGTCGAGAAGTGAATGCGCAAGACTGCGCAGCTTGATCATTATTTTCCTTGGAAATTGGCCGTTCAGTCTACATAGCCTGCGGGCTCCATACCTGAGACACAGATTAAACTTGTTTAGTTGTTCTGAGGTATTGGAAACTTTACATGAGTAGTACACGTCAGTACCGCAAGCCTGAAGACAGTGTTTGAAAACAAGTACAAGCCGCTCGATACTGATGCAGTAAGCCTTAGTAAGTCCGATTCAAAAGCAAGAAGCGACAAGATGAATGTGAGGCCTCCTGACTACCGAACGAAAAGAATGTCTTACGATCTACCCCTGGCATGATGGCAGCCCGAATCACAATCGATGGCGAATGATGCGCACGTGGCTCGGGATCCAATTCCTTCCAGCCACAACGTTATTTCAACATCATGGGACCCTGCCAGGCAGTCGCTCTCACAACTGATGTTCTCCGAATGAGACCTGATCGTTGCCTGCGTTTTGAAAGTCGCTGCCAATTGAATGGGCTGGTTGAGAGGCGCAGCATTGCGCCCGCCCCACGAGTGAAGCGGGCAGTGTATGTGTGACGGATCGCATAGGGTGATGGAATTGCTTTTGCACATTTTCTTTGGCGATTAGAGGCCCCATGCCATCCATAATTCCTTAGCCGGGTGCCCTGAAGCCGTGTATGCACACTAACTCAGCCTAGCCTGGTCCATCTCTACAGGGCTAAAGTGTACGAATACAAGGGCTAATGCGGCACAGCAGTCGCCCGGCCAGGGTGAGAGATCGGTTCGAACCGAGAGCGCATTGGTCTGACTAGCTGTGCCAGTCGCCAAGATCGTGGTCTCACATGTTTGGGTTCAATTTGCAGGAGTACTTAAGCTTCTTGCTGACCGGACTCCTGTGACTTTACCGTTCCATCATAGTTAATTACCTTTACACAAGAACGCAGAGCTTCAAACGATCCTGTACGCCAACATCATAATCCTTAATTTATAGTATCACAACAAGATGGACTGGCAACCCTACATCACAGCATACGCAGTCCGATGTGTGCTACAGGGACTAGTCGCCCTCCCAGCTTTGGGGGTCTCTGTTCTCGCACTTCGTACGCCCGGATACAAGCATGACCACACCCGCCGATGGGTCGACTTCACCAAAGCAGCCTTAGGACTCTGGAGCATGTGAGTTTCTTCCCCTCGTTGTCCAGGGCTCGGGATCCGATCTTTCGGGCTATGATACAAGCTTATTGGGCATCTGCTCGAGCACGTGTGACGTTCCCTGCTGGATGCTAACTCTGTCGATTGTCTCTAGATCCGAGCTTCTCGGTCTCGTTGGCTGGATTACGTGGACCGTGGTGCTATCCCGGCGACAAAACGGTAGCTATTTGGAAGAGGAAGCTACTCAGTATATTTCCATTGTCGGCTCGCTGCTTGGCACGCTGGCTCAGGTCGCCATCTTTCTCGCCTTCTTCTTCCTCATTCACGCTCTGGCTCAGCTCCGCACTGGTACCCCAGCCGATGATTCCAGAGCTTTTTTAGTTGGAAGAAAGGTGGTCTTTGGCGGGTCGGCCCTGGTTGTCCTCGTAGAGATGGCAGTCTTCTGCTGCGATATCGCCTGGCGTGTCTTGTATAAGATTCTCCGAGAGAGTAGGGATCGCTACGTGCCAGGCGATTGGGACAACATGATCAGGTTGTCACTTGCCGTTCAGTATATGACGGCCAGTAATAGCTGCATATTTTTTGTCGCCGCCATCGGTATGACGATCTACGCTTTCCAAGCACAGAAAGAAGCCAGGGGCAGCCCTGTTCAGAAGGTGAGAGGCTTTCCATTGAAACGGACAACGAAATCGTTTGCAGATGGACACTTTCACTGACTAGTCCACTTTGACCAGGCCGCCACTCTGTTGCTCGGCGCAGTCTCTCTGTGGCTCGTTGCGAGGCTTTGGAGCTTTATCATGACTGTGATGATGCTGGCGAGGTATTGGTGGTTTTATGCCCCACTCACCTCAGCATACTCTTCAATCATCGATGCTTTCCTCTTCGTGTGGACTACATTCGCGGCTCTCATGATTCTCTACATTCTGGCTTCGAAGAACGCATACGGCCTATCGAGGGTGCATTACCAGGATCAAGACGATGAGCAGCGTGTTCTGGAAGACGAAATATAGAGCAGGCAAGCTGAGGAGCTTGACAAATCTGACGACAATCTTGGATGGAAAACCTTTGCACAACTCTTGTCTGGCCCATTCGCATTTTCTTCTGATTTTCAGGATTTCAAACTGGGAACACCCGTTGCTGAGGAAGATTGGTAATATGCAAGACTATGTGTTACAATAGAATGCGAGATATCATTGATACCAGTAATAACACCAGCCATGGTGGTCAAAATTGCTTTGCACGGCTTATTACTGTGCTTAAATGCCCGTGGAACATCACTCAAATGTGTCAAATTTACTGAAAGATCGTCTTGCGTTACTTTGAGTCCACGGAATTGGTTACTAGGGTTCCTCTTTCCGCCTGGAATGTAAAGAGCTGCCGTCCCGGGATGCCGGCAAGATCGATGTACGATGGGGGGAAGCTCCGCTAGCACGATACCTTGTTCTTCTTTTGACTATGTTCATCCCCGTCATTTCCCCCGCATGGGAACATGCTAGGTCCTAAAGACTTCATGCCTACCCATTTTCCCCGGATGGGGGATCGACAGTGCGCTTCTAGCTTGTCCAAAACTCCCGAACCGAACCGAACCGATTACCCGGCCCGGCCAGACTCCCCGAACGGGGCTCGGTACTACGGGCACTTACTGTCGGGGCTTACGCGTGGTCACGAGAATCCAAAGGTTTCCTTCATACCAACAACGAAATGAAGGTGAAGACTTGCATCTTATAATAGACATCTTCCTCGCTGTCAACTAAAGAATTCAAATCGCTGATTCTCACGTCTTCCCGACTTTGTTACTATACGCCTAGACTAACACTTGCAATCCCGAAGCCTACTCAACTCCTTTTACAAACTTACTTCCTATCGCCAACATGGCCACGGAGACGCAGACGGTGACCGACACCGAGGTCAAGCGGACCTTCGCCACCCAGTTCGAGACCAAGGATCTCGTCACATTTGACACCAACAAGCACTACGGAGACTGGCGCGACGAGTTTCACAAGAACGGCTGTGTGGTTATCAAGAACGTTATCAGCCCGGAGCGAGCCCAGTACTACTGCGATAAGCAGATTGAGTGGTTGAAGAAGTTTGATCTCGGCTTTGACGACAAGGACCCTTCAACATGGACTGCAGACCACCTTCCTGTGAGCTTCAAAGGAGGGTAAGTATGTACACCAGAAAAGGCAAGCTCACGATGTTAACTCCGTGAACAGAATGTACTCGGCCTACGGCGCATCTCACGAGAAGATGGCGTGGGAAGCCCGCATGGAGCCCAAGATTATCGAAGTGTTTGAGAAGCTCTGGGAAACCAACGAGCTCATCACCTCATTCGACGGCATGAACATCTCCATGCCGAACCGCAAAGACATCACCTGGAGCCCTTGGCCGCACTGCGACCAGAACCCCGAGAGAAAAGGGTAAGTCAATCCAGTCTCACATCCAAGTGACATGTCTCACTCACGTCTATCAGAATGCAAGCTGTCCAGGGCCTCCTCAACTTCGCCCCCAACGGCCCCAAAGACGGCGGGCTCATGCTCATGAGAGGGTCCGCCAAGCTCTTCGACGAGTTCTTCGCGCACAAGCGCGAGTCCGCCGACCACGAGGACGCCCCGCCCCCGGAGATCAAGTTCATGGACCTCTTCCTCTTCAGCGACAAGGACGTCAAGTGGTTCGAGAGCAAGGGCTGCGAGCTGTTCAAGGTCGACATGGAGCCCGGCGACTTCGTCCTCTGGGACTCGCGCACGATGCACTACGCCCGCTTCCCCGAGGGCGAGCAGATCAGACACGTGCAGTACATCTGCATGACCCCGCGCAGGTTCGCGACGGACGAGGCCCTCGAGGCGAAGAAGTTCTGCTTCGAGAACTGGTACGGGACCACGCATTGGCCTCACTGGTGAGTTGACTCCTTTTATTCCTTCTCGGTTGAGCTTCCGATCGTGCATTAGCTGACAGTCGCGTAGCAATATCCGCCCCTCACAGGACAAGCCGAAGAGGAATGGCGAGGTTTGCCCAAAGTACCGGTCGGAGCCGTTCGAGAAGCCTGAGATTACGGAGAAGTTGCTGAAGCTTGCCGGTGTCAAGCCATACTGATTGTGATTGATACACCGCCTGTTATGTGTAGCATAGCAATGGAACGATATCTTGTCATAAACGTTTCCCATCACAACTTGCATTTCCGCTTCCTGGGACTGGATGAATGACGGATGCCCCTGTAATTGGTGGATCGACTTGGCCCGGATCCGGCTCCGGCCCGACTTCCGGTGAGACGTAGTCGGCCGATTTCCTCCCGATGCCCGCTGCATTCGTGGCAGTAGAGCGTCCACGAACACGCGGAGCTAGACCGCCACCAGCAATGGCATTTCTAACGAATCCCATTAATAATTGAAATAATCGGTCAGGAGTCATGACTCTTAAATAATTTGGCCGGGGTGCCTTTTCCGACCCAAAAAGAGGAACATCCGGCGAAAGTGTTTCTTCCCGCCCCAAATTAGGCCGAAGTCGGGTTATCGGAAAATGAAATATAAGGCCCTTGATGCGGGGAACCCCTTCAACAATGACAGTCGCCCGCACTCTGACCCCGGTCAGGTTGCAACTGCAAACTTTCAGCGTCCCTGTGGACTGTGATCGTGGGAAATAAAGTTTGGTGTTGAGAAACAAACTGATTTGAGCCTTGCGCACACCACCTGAGCCTGCCCATCTGCGCATCATGCAGGAAAAGTCGCATTCAGACAGCGCACGCAGTGCCGCGTCCGCGGTCTCGGGTGAAGTTCCTGTTGAAATCGGGCCAGATGCTACCACAGTTCCCTCGCACAGAACTCTCAGCCGTGTTGCCTCTCGGCCGAGTGCCATTGTTGACGTGCCGCCAGATGGTGGGCTGAGAGCGTGGATGGTTGGTAAGTCACAGCAGCAACCGGATTTGATTTCTAGACTGCGACCAAGCTGACAAACTCACAGTGTTGAGCACTCATCTCGTCGTGATGAACACATGGTAAGATTCAACCCAGGGCCTTTCCCGGACTTACACTCACTGATGACACCAGGGGCGTTGCCAACTCATTCGGCGTTTTCCAACCATACTTCACTACCCTATTCGACCGCTCGCCGTCCGACGTATCGTGGATCGGATCCTTCGAGGTCTTCCTACTCTTCTTCGTCGGCACCTTCACCGGCCGCTGGACCGACATGGGCTTCTTCCGGCCCCTATTCATCGTCGGCTTCTTCCTAGTCGTGCTCGGCATGGTTGCCGCCTCGTTCTGCACCACGTACTGGCAGTTCTTCCTGGCGCAGGGAATCTGCCTCGGCCTCGGCAACGGATGCCTCTTCTGCCCGACCATGGCCGTCACGTCGACATACTTCGCCAAGCGCCGCTCGCTCGCGTTCGGCATTACCGCCGCGGGGGCGACGGTCGGCGGGCTGGCGTTCCCGAGCATGGTCCGACAGCTCCTGCCACAGATCGGACTCGGCTGGACGATGCGCACAATCGCTCTCATCCAGCTCGTCACCCTGGCCATCGCCGGCCTTCTCATCAAGACCAGGATACCCCCCCGCCAGGCCGCGCCTCTGGTCGAGTGGGCAGCCTTCAAAGAGTCCGAGTACAGCTTCTACGCCGTCGGGGCTTTCATGGTACGACGTCCGCCCCTTTGTCTAGGTTCACCATCACGGCTGACAGGCTTCACAGTGCTTCTGGGGGATCTACTTCGCCTTCCACTACCTCGCCGCCTTCTCCCGCGACGTCATGGGCCTCTCGTACACCGACTCCCTCGACCTCCTCCTCGTCCTCAACGGCGTCGGCGCCTTTGGCAGAATCATCCCGAGCCAGATCGGCGACATGATCGGGACCATCAACATCTTCGCCCCGATGGCCTTCATGACCGGCACAATCATGTACTGCTGGATGGGCGTCGCCGGCCTCACGGGGCTGTACGCGTGGG
This sequence comes from Colletotrichum theobromicola, assembly GCA_014705045.1. Classification (NCBI taxonomy): domain Eukaryota; kingdom Fungi; phylum Ascomycota; class Sordariomycetes; order Glomerellales; family Glomerellaceae; genus Colletotrichum; species Colletotrichum theobromicola. The sequence goes on from JABGLZ010001123.1 coordinate 128,336, forward strand.
CCGTGTTCTACGGCTTCGCCGTCGGCGGCGTGCAGGCGCTCTTCCCGGCGGTCCTCAGCAGCCTGACCGCGGACCCGCAGAAGCAGGGCACGCGGATGGGCATGGTCTTTACGATTGTCAGCTTCGCGAGCCTGACGGGGTCGCCCATTGCTGGAGCGATCATCGACGCGCAGGGGGGGGAGTACGCTGGCGCTCAGGGGTTTGCGGGGACGTGTCTCCTGCTCGGCATGGCGTGCGTTCTGGCGGCTAGAGTGTGTAAGACGAGGAAGATGGGTGTGGGCGCGCTTGCGTGGGTGAAGGTATGAGATGGGTAAGTGGACGCTGACGGCTAGTTTCGTAGTCAGGAGCAGAAGCCTGCACACCTTGAGGTAACAAATAGATTCAATTCAATTATGCAGAACGTTCTGTCTGATACATAACTGTTGCATCGCCTTAACAAACTCCAGGAAACCCGTAAAGTCCCTCAACAACCAACTTTTCAATCACTTCTTGGACCACTCGGACTATATGGCGCCGTTGAACGCAATCCTATTGGGCGTATTAGGCTTCAACCCCTTAATCTGGTTCTTGGTCGACGTCTTCACGATGTGCGCCTTCAGCTTCGCAGGCGAGCTCAACTTCTTGCCCTCGGCATGCTGCTTGCCGAGAAGATACATGACGAGGCCGGCAACATGCGGAGAGGAGAACGACGTCCCGCTGTGTTGGACCGTGGCGCCCTTCAGCCCGATACTCGACACCTTCTCCCCGGGGGCGTGGACGTCGACGACCGGGCCGTAGTTTGAATGCGACCACCGGTTCCAGTCCTTGTTGATCCCGCCGACGGTGATCGCGTAGGCCGAGTTGGCGGGCGACTGCGTCCTGGCGTCCTTGTTTTCGTTGCCGGCGCAGACGACCACGTGGACGCCCTTCTTCGTCGCGGCCTTGACGAGATTCTCCACGGCGCGAGCACCTGGTCTCACTGGGCCGGCTGGAAACCACCGTTAGCTTCCACTTCCAACAAGCTAGGGGGGGGGGGTTGGAAAGGGGGATTCT
>JABGLZ010001123.1:129465-183993 GCA_014705045.1 Colletotrichum theobromicola
GCCCCTCATGACATTGCTCATCAGCCCGCCCGTCGCCGAAAACACCTGCACGTCCACGATCCTGCCCTTCTTCGCGACGCCAAACGTCTTGCTCGCGATGAGGCCCGCCACCGCCGTGCCGTGGAAGTGGCGCACCTTGCCGCCGGTCGCGCTCCACCCGCGCTCCGCCCGGCCCTCGAACTCGGGGTTGTTCACCTCGACGCCGTTGTCGAGGACGTACGCGTACGTCCCCTCCCCGGCGGACTCGTCGTAGAAGTACTGCGTCTGCGCGTCGGCCCGCTGCCGGTTCGCCATGCTGTGCAGAGGCCACCCGGCCTTCGTCTGCGTCTTCACCGCCGCGATGGAGAGCCACTGGTCCTCTTCGACGTATGCCACCTGGGACGAGCGGTTAGTTCAGACTAGGTCAGTGTGGGATCTCGCGGGGTTCAAACGTCTGGGTTGTTCCTTAGCTCCTCGACGGTAGCTTCGTCGTAGTGGCCGACGTAGGCGTGGAAGTCGTCGTCAACGTCCAGCCTGCCCTCGAAGCCGGTGGTGTCTCGACGGCTGAGGCTGCGCGCGTGTATGGTGCTCATCCAGCTCAAGTGGGATTCGATGCCCACCTCCGAGATGTTCGGCGAGAAAGCGACGATGTACCGGTCTTTGACGTCGATCATTTCGTGGGCTGCGGCCGTGTTGACGTCCGTGTCGATCGCTTCGTGGACTGCGGTCGTGTTGAACCCCCAAAGAGCGTTGACGGAGCCGAGAGATGCCAGGGCGACCAAGACGGTCGAAATCTTGCCGTTGTTTACCATGCTCGATCAAGATTTGATAGTCTTGAACTTGGGGAAGCGAGGACAGTGAAACTGTATCCGGAGGTTGGCAGGAGCCTAGGGAGTCTCCGTTGATGATAGATCCCTTTTCACATTCCAATCGATCTGCAATGCATGTTCAATGTTGTTATAGTCTGAGATGGCAGAACAACGTGCCGGAAATGTGGCTCGTCAACGGCGTCTCAAAACAGCGGCGTGGCGCTACCCTTTCGTGTTCAAGCATACAATGGTCGAAATTCCACTTAATAGAGCTCATTTGACTTCTCAACAAGCAAGCCACTTCCAATATTGAAGCCTAATCTCTACTTGCACTCCTGCCTATTTTGCCTTCAAGGTGCAGCGAAACATGTCACTAATCACCAGTGACACGCTAATCCAAAAGGTGAAAAACCAGTTCGACTTCTCAAGACATGGCTTTTGTGGGGCAGCGCCAGCAACGCCTTGCGATCTTGCTCAGACTCAAATTCCACAGTTCGCATGAATCTCACGTTGTGCGCCTGGGACTTCACTTAAGCGGGCTTTCTCGGCCCAGAACACATATATGGAGGAAGAATCAGTCTCTGGTATTATACCGCGTGCTACGGACATTTAGAAGCAACAAGTTCTCGAGCCAACTCTAATCCCCCAACCGTTGGAGCCACTCAAGCCCCCTAAACCTTCTCCAAGCCTTCCTTCTCAGCAAAGTGGTCTTCGTCACCAATCTCAGTCCTGTTGTCATCAGACGAGCCGCCAAGGTACTCCCCAAACACTCTCTGCTCAATGTCCATGTCCTTCCATGCGACGCCATGAGCCTTCTTGTTCTTCTGACGGAAGAAAACCCGCTTGCCCCACTTCCAGGCCTCCACGCCAGCGAAGAAGAGACCCGCAGCGATGAAGACGATGGCCCACTCCCATGAAATACCCTTGTGCTTGAAGACAACAGTGTTGATGACCGGGATGTAGAGCAGGGGGAAGAGGGTGACAAAGCCGAGCATGATTGCCCAGAAGAGGAAGCGGTTGCGCCAGACGTCATACATCCACTGGGTGAAGTACTTCTTCGATCCAGGCTGCATGCGGAAGAAAGAACGGCGCATATCAATCATCTCCCAGGCGAGGAACAGAGCGAACCAGGTCAGGCAAGCAAAGGTGGTTGCTCTGGCGCGGAACACAACGTCGCAAGACTCGCTGTACGTTTCGTTGCAACCTTCGCCCAACTCGCCACCACCAAACCCGTGGACGACCAGGACGAAGCTGCACAGGCAGAGGGCGGCAATCCACAGACCATAGACCACCATGTCGACTAGGAATTCCATGGTGAAGATACCCGTCTTGAGCGACTGAGGCGGACGGCGCATAATGTCAGGTACCGCGCGCTCGAAGCCAAGTCCCATGTCGGGCATGCCCGAGGTAGCCATAATGATCCAGACGATTTCAACGGGGGCGAGGGGAAAGACAGAGAGGCCTCGAGCGTCCTTGAATGCAAGACCGACGAGGAGCGTACCGGCTTGGGCGATGTTCTCAGCCAGAACGTGGAGGACGAACTTTTGAATGTTGTCAAAGATGCGGCGGCCTTCTTCGATAGCAGAGACGATAGAAGCAAAATTGTCATCGGTGAGGACGATATCGGAAGCGTCCTTGGCTACATCGGATCCGGATTGACCCATGGCGATGCCGACGTCAGCGCGGCGTAGGGAAGGGGAGTCGTTGACACCGTCACCAGTCTGTAATTAGTCTGTTAGCTAGCTGGCAAATATCAGGAATCAAAAACAAGGACTTACCATGGCGCAGAACTTCTTGCGGCGGTGAAGGGCTTCGATCATGCGAACCTTGGTACTGGGAGCGCAACGTGCGATGACGAGGGGAAGGACCGGAAGCTTGTCAACATCGTCGTCGCTAAGAGCATCGAATTCGGAGGCGGTCATGACCATCGCGTCGGCAACGTTCCTTGCTACACGCTCCATACGGGAGGGAAGAATACCGACTTCAATAGCAATAGCCTTGGCAGTCTCAGGGTGATCACCAGTGAGCATGTGTACCGAGATACCGGCCTCGTGACATTGGCGAACGGCCGGGGCAGACTCGGGACGGGGAGGGTCGTACAGGCCAATCAATCCGCGGAAGACCAAGTCGCATTCCACAGAAGACCGCTCAACCTCGTCTCCCTTGTTCGGCTTTCCATCGTAAGGCTTACTGGCCAGGGCAAGGACACGGAGACCGAGACTAGCGAGTGCTTCCATGTTACGAAGAATCTCCTCGCGAAACTCGGCCGTCATGTCCACGAGCTCGTCCGTGTCCTGGGGAGTGTACTTGGTGCAAGTCTGGATAACGCGCTCGACAGCACCCTTGGTGTATGCAAAGTATTCGCCAGTAGTGTTGTGCTTCATGATGACAGACATGCGCTTTACGTCGGAGTCAAAAGGCAGCTCCGCGATCTCACTCCACTCGGGGCTGTCGCCGGTGGTGAGGCGCAAACGGTTCCAGTCGAAACGGGAGGCAAACACCTGAATGGCAATCTCGGTTGGGTCACCACGGGCATGCCACTGGTCGTCCTTCTTACTGATTGTAGCCAGGTTGGCGAGCGAGGCAACGTGGAGGAAGGCAGCCAGGCCAGACTTGCTGTTCTGCAACAGATGCTGCGTATCGAGGATAGAACCGCATGCATCGCCACCCTTCTTGAAGTCCAAATGTCTAGGGGAACGTTCGTCGAAGCGAATGTCACCGACGGTGGGGTCCGTAGGCGTCGACGAGTTCTCGACGGTGTACGTTCCCATTCCAGGGAGCCACGCACCGCGAGCCAACATTTTGCCTTGTGTGAGGGTGCCGGTCTTGTCAGAGCAAATATCCGTCACGGCGCCGAGAGCTTCGAGAGACTTGAGGTTGCGGACGATGACGTTTCGCTTAACCATGCGCTTCGTGCCGGCAGCCATTGTAATCGTAAGCACGACCACCAAGCTGGCCGGAATCATGGACAGACCCGTGGCAACAGCATAGATGATAACCTCCTGCTTCGCCTCGAACTTGTTCGCGCCCAAGACAATGATAGCACAGACGATCGCAATACCAAAGAGGAGTATGGCCAGCTTGGACAGCTTCTTCTGGAGGGGCGTGCCAACGTTGACACCCAGGAAACGGCCAAACGCATCGGTCAAGGTCAGGGTGTACGCCTCGAGGTATCGGTGGGGACCAGCGCGGCCATCAGGCTTACGCTTAACCTCGCGAACCTTGGAATCCTTCTTGCGCAGCGCAGACGCGATGGCACCGATCTCGGTGTACACGCCAGTGGCGAAGACAATTCCCTTGGCGCGGCCCTTGGTAACGTTCGACGAGCTGTACGCGACGTTGAGGCGATCGCCGGGTCCAGTGTTGTCAGGGAAGGTGGCGTCTTCGTTCTTGCGCACGGGGAGGGATTCACCGGTCAACAGAGCCTCGTCAGTCTCAAAGTTGACGGCCTCGATGAGCCTAAAGGCCTACTTAGTCGCTTCCAGAAAACGTGGGGAGATGGAACATCTAACCTAACATCGGCGGGGATGGTATCGCCAGTCTTGATCTCGACGAGATCACCAGGCACAATTTCGCCAGAGGGAACGACCATGGACTCGCCGTCGCGTACGATATTGGCAGTCGGAGAGCTCAGAGAACGGAGGGAGTCCATGGTCTTTTCGGCAGAATACTCTTGGAAAAAGCCGACGATGACGTTGAGGAGAATGACGAAGGTGATAACGCCACCTTCAATCCAGGACTTGATGCCGAAACTGACAGCCATTGCGAGGATGAGGACCTTGAAGAGAATTAGACCTGCTACTGTGAACGCACCAATGATGACTTACCATGGTCATGGCATTGGCAATCTGGGCAATGATGATCTTGATGGGCTGGACGCCCTCCGCTTCACCGAGATCATTGCTGCCGAATTCTTCGAGGCGGGCCTTGGCGTCGGCGGCAGAAAGACCGTCCTGGGCGTTGGCGCGCAGTTCCTCGGCGACCTGGTTGAAGGACAAGGCGTGGGCGGGGTGGGAGAGGGGTTTGTTAGATTGCCCAGAGACATGACTCTCGTCGGGCTTGGCTGCCTTTGAGTTGCCCATGGTGAGCGAAAGGCAGGCGTTGGAGGGGTGACAAAATGGATCTGGTCGTTCGACCTAGAGTAGAGGGATACGAAGACGGGCAAAGACGATGAAGAGGGGCTCGAAAAGACGACTGGCGACTGCCTCAGATGTCAATGAGGGAGGGGGTTTGGGTGGAAGGTGTATGACACGATGACGATGAGACGTCAGAGGAGAGACTCAGCAGGGACTTGTCAATGTAGCAACGCAGAGGCAAGTTGTGAGCTTCGGGGTCATTGAATTGGGAATGACTTGACGAGAGGGAAAAAAGCAGTGGAAAGGAAGCGGGACGAAGGCTGCTTTTGAGTTGACGGACGTGGGACCGCGACGGTTGGCCAAGCCAAACAAGCCACCGACGAATTCACCGACACGAAGCCGATAAGAGAAATGGATAGCAGATGCGAGACGCAAGGCAAGATGGTCCTCCACCACGACGACAACCCAAGAACCGGTGGATGCATGGTTGCGACTGCTTGTCTTGTCGTGTGCAGGCTGCAGGCTGGAGGCATTGGGGAGGCAATGGGGAGGCATTGGGGCAAAATTTGACGGTGGTGATGTTTTAACTGGCTGCGGCGATGAAAGGAGGATCCATCGAGCAAGCATTAGAGGCATCTTGGCCCTCTTGGCCTTCTTGGCCGGGCTTGGCGGAGACACGGAGGACGGTGCCGACTGTCGATGACGGAGGCGGTCGGATTGTGATTCGCGTCGAGGAACGTCTTGGCTGTTTCTTCAGGTCGTAATAGTATTGTGTAGCTTATCAGTTCTCCGCATCTTGGGGAAGCTCGCGAAACGGCAGTTGGAGTGGTGATACCCTAAGGTATGGTAACGGATTCTATTCGTAGCTCTTCATGGGTGAGAGACTGCGAGTGTAAGAGAGGCATGCCGGATGATGTCAGTCGCCAAGACGAGACGCGAATTTGGAAAGAGACGGCACCGGAAGCTAGGTAGCACCTTCGTTGTCTTTGAAGCGAGGCAGGCAGGCAGGCGGAAGGAATGCATGCCACAGGACACCTGCCCAAGGCGGGACGGCAAACGGATCGAGAAGGTGTAGAGTAGGTATGTACTTGCTGCCGGTTGCCGCCGCCGTCATTGTCGTCGCCGTCGTCGTCGGGGGAGGAGAGGGGAGGAGAGGAGAGGAGCCCCAAGAGGAGGAGGCGGGACGAAGGGGTCGGTCGGGGTGGATGGAGGTGACGTCCAGCGGGCGCACACTGCCCGGGCAGTATCCGTACTATGGTAACTACTGAGGTGAGTACCTAGAGCACCTCTCGGGTAGTTTCGGTGTGACTGGCAGCGACGGCATCCAGACTCCAGACGGCGAGTCCGCCGAAGCCTTGGCGGAGAACGCACTGAACCTCGCGCCGTCGCAACCTCGCAGCGGGTGGGGGTTCATCGGGTGCACTGCCACCACCCACCACCGCGACCGCGACTGCTGCTGCAGCGGTGGACGGTGGAGGATGGCCGCTGAGGTGGGTTCCGGGGGAGCATCCAGCCCTGCAGAAGTTCTTGGCCACCCAAACATGTGCCCCGACCGCTGATGATGACTGGCTGTACGCCCCCGGTTTCTTCCCCAGAGGTGCCACAATGATTCCCAATTAACCTCTTGGCCATGACGACGCTAGCAGCCATTGAGTGGGATTTTCACTGTGGCCTGAGCAAGTTCTCCGCGGCCGGAGAACCGCCGCCAAGAACGTCCATCATACGTTTGGTCCCGTTCCATTGCAGGCGGACAGATACAATGTACGTACGGGAAACAGGTCACGCGACCATGTCCTTCTGTGGAAAAGCTTAATTGTCTGATTCCAAAGCCGTGGACGTATGAAACAAACAAACAATCTAGGCAGAACAACTACGAGGAGATACGGAGATCAGGGCTAGACGTTTCTCGTTCCATTACTATTTCTGTTTTTCCAGGCCCTCTCCCCTTCTTTCCCCTCAACCCTCGGCATTCTTTGTGACTGGTGCCCAGGTACGCCTGCCTTCCAGATGACATTTGTGCCTGCCCTGCCAATTGCGCCTGCCCTTCTAAGGCAGCTACATCTGCGCCGTACCTGCCGTACTTGCTGCACCTAGGTACTAGGCGCAATTGGCAAGGCAGGAGCAACTGCCTTACGAGGGTAGGCATAACTGCAACAAGTAGGGCAGGTACTCGGAAGGCAGGCGTAACTGCCGCTTAAAAAGCAGGCACAGCTGCTATTTGTAAGGCAGGCGCACTTGGATGGCAGGTGGCAACTAGGTGGGTAGTCAGGGTAGTTGCAACGCAGAGGGTGCGCGGGCAGGTAGGCAGGTGGGCAGAAAGGCAAGTGCGGCGGCTGCCAGCGCCTGCCTCACGCAAGCCACACGAGGGGGAGAAACGAACTGAATTATCGTCGAGGTTTACTCACATTTACAAAACAAATGCAACGGACACCCATAGTCAAAGACACTTTTGCAATGAGGACGCTCACATGGAAAACAAAGGCCTGCCTAAGTATGAGAGTTTCGCAACACGAAATCGAGCCTGAAGTTTTACTGGCATGTCGAGAAGGTATGCGAAATAAGAGCCCCTGGCAATAGTGGCATCCATCCCTTTGACCCCTAGTGTAATATGTAAGTAGAAGAGCAGTGAATGAGGTGTTCGGTCGGCATTAAGCACTGACGCACCCATCAGCAACTTGGGGAGGGGGGGGATCCAACGCCGACATGGTAATATGTGAGACGTACGAGGATGACACTGTAGCTTCCACTACACCTCCAGCTCTTTACACATGAACGTGTGGTCTAAGCTGGACCGAGGAAAAGGCAATTCCTCTGTCAGTGCCGACAAAACACAACTGCTGCCTTCATATCTCGTCGGGGCACAAAACGTCCACAGGCTTGTTCCTCCTCGCAAATTCGCTGGTATTGATCGAAGATCTTTATCGTCATAATCAGTTTGATCGAGATTTTCGACTGCTGATATATCGATTTGTGAGAAATCACATGTGCTTCTCAATGCCATAGTTGAAGCTAACGATAGTCAAAATTCCATCTTGATCGTACAGATAAGTAGGCTCTAGGAGAATATTAAAACTTCCCGACGGAAAACTACTTCGCTGGGAGTTAAAGGAATCTCCAGGATCAGCTTCGAGGTAGAAGGAGCCGCAACATGCACTAAGAGGGGAGAAACTAGTTTTTCTTCACGATATCGATCCGTGATCGCTTGCAGGTGGTAAAGTGCGGGAATCCGTGCCTTTGTAACCCAAAAGTCTAAAAGGGGGAGGAAGAATCAAACGATCTCCAGCGAATTACGAGCTTCGGAAACTTCCACGAGCTCCGCTAGCTGTGAGCGTACGACAACTCACAGATGGGATGGATATACGGGCGTATTGCATCGCTCGGAAGTGTATGGCAGAGCATACTAGTGTAGCGACTCTTCTCTCCAGTCATACCTCATCTAGCCAATTCCTGGACTGAATCGTATTGCCGGGTCTCAGCAATGTACTAAACTCCCATTGCATCAAATTCCATGATTCCACGGTATATCACGCCCGCCGAGCTCACAGACCACGGCACGCCGGAGCGGGTTCCGACATCGAGAAAACGAGAAGCTCCATCCTAGCCAGGCTGACCAAGGCATGAATGATCCGGAGAATTGTCCAAGTCAGTGCGTAAGCTCCTGAACCCCATGACAGCTGGCACGGCCATGGGCCATGTTGGGGTCCCTCAAGACATGGGACGAAGAGGGATCATTCTCCCGGTCCTTCCGCCCCAGCTGCCCGACACGAGAGCGATGCAGGACTGGTGTCGGGAAATTACTCGCTATCGCAATCGTCCAGATCGCAATCTGTTCCCGCTCTCGGTTTGGCCATCATCCCGCCGGGGCCCGGAAAGCGAGAATTTACTCGGCGGTGCGCCCGCCTGTTAGCGGCCACGAAGCCGTCGTCAAATACGTGGAGTGATTTGACCACAGGACCGAGCAGAGTTCGAGCGACGGCGAGGAAGCTTCGATCGAGAACGTACAAAGTTCGAATGGTCGACGTGTCCTGCAAGGGCGGCCTCTGTTGAGCAATGAGTGTTGTTGTCCTGCGCTTAGTAACATCGATGATCGTGTTTTGCTTGCTGTGTCTTGTGCCGTCGAGAAGATGTGTAGAATATGGCGTTTTCTCGAGTTGAGACAGGAGGCCTGGCGTCGCTTTTGTAGTAATTCTGCATCGTCTCGAAAGCATTTAGCCAAGTCTGTAGCCAAGCAGACTTGGCAGCTTGGAGACGTCGCTTGGCCGCGTGGAAACGATGCTTGACCACGCGGAAAGAGCAACATCTTGGCCATTACGCGGACCCAGGCGGATCGTCAGGGACGATCAAGCTCAATCTCGTTCTCGGCAAATTTACTCTGCGAGAAGGCCTCCCGGGTCTGCCGCCACCTCACCTATCCGCGGACTTGGACTTGAGCCAAGTCATGTTCGTGGATATCCGCCATCCCAACGCGAGTAATCTTTGGCTGTACACGCGTCTCCAGCTCCTCCATCCCACAGACGTAGCAAGGTTAGAGTTTGCTGCCCATCTAGTCCCCAGCACCTGGGCGCCATTTTAATCTCCGAGCGACCGCACTTGGAAATCTGCCCATCTCATCGGGTTCGTTCAAGAACCTATGACGACCATCATCCGCTTAAGCTCTAGTTCCAGCTGCATTGCCCTAGCATGTGCCATGCCCAGCGACATGGTCGAACGCGCACCCTCCATAGCCCCACACTCGGCATCTCCCCCGAGCGGTTCTCTCCAGTCGAGTAATCTTTCCTGTTTTCTTCTGGGTGAGGGGCAACGCGGGGTTCCTCGCTGTCGATTCCATCCGAAAAATCAGGTGCTCTCGAGCTTGTCGAGTCGAACCCGCCCAACCCCCCTCTTCCGACGGGGCTGGCTTTCTGTGCCAAGACTCCTTTCGGAAGTCAGTGTGCTCGGGAAGGTCCAGTATGATCGACAACATTCCTGGTATCGCCGGGGATGTTGCACATTCTCTCTAGAGCTCCTATCCTAGCTCCAGAAACTTACCATCAGAGCTATCCCTAGACTTCGACTCTTTCGACATGGTCGTTCGCTAGAGCCATGGCGTGCTGCCAACCCTAAGCTATCATGAAAGTGTTCAGTCCATCGACTCATTTGCTCGAAAGGCTCCTCGACAACACGTTCCTCAAACAGCTGCACGACACATGCCACCTGGCAGGCAAGTACCACCTGGGGCGAGAGGGAACATGGAGGCCGTCTCGGTCCCCGAGGCTCTGCGGTTGGGCGAGGATGCAACCCACGTGTAGGAAGCTTTCGCTTCGCCCATATGATCTGCAGAGGTTCCATTACCCCGGATCCCCGTCAGCACGTCAACTCAACAACGACGGAATGTCATTGACGAACGACATCTAACCTGAAACATCGCACTTCGGATCAGACAGCTGAGCTTTCTGAGGAGAAACGGGAATGTAGTAGAAATTCGTCCAGTCTTTGAGCTCGCTACTGCATATCCTACTCCTTCGCACGCCTGAACTATATCGGAAAGCTGAGAGTTGATCTTCATGAGTTCTGCTCGGCAACTTTGGAAAGTTCTCGAGTATTCTCCGAGTCAGAGAATGCGATATCCTACGGCATTTGTTCAAAGGCATTCGAGCCCCAGTGGACGAGGCAGGGCTCACCTTCCCGACATGGACCGGATAGCATGTTCTAAGCTTTGCTCTATGCATTCCTTTCCACGGAACCCCTAGCCCAAGTCGCCGACTACGTCGCCTTCTTCGCAAAACAATTTCATTTGACTCTGCGTGGCTTCACCACTACGGTGAGGGGCGGACGGACTATTTTTGCCCTGCGCTTTAATGTTAAGTAAGCTTGTTGGTATTATGCGCAGCATGCATCGCAGGTTAACATACAAAAGGCGCTTGCGTATACTCGAAGCTTGTCAACTCGTGATGGCCAAGTCGGTTCCTGGATACCCCTTACCCTAGACCGCATCCAGACCGAGGTCAACTCGGTTTGCTTCAAACTACCGGCATGTAATCATCGTCGATCTTTTCTGTTGCCGCGCTTTCTTTGCATAAGGATTTCCATCGGCTCCCAGAAGTCAAAACCTGAATTTTCTCCCTCTAGCTCAGTTCAAACTTCGCGCTAGGATTTTCAAAGGTTGACTCACGATTACGATAGATTCCTCAAGCAGCGTGTTCCTCGTCTCACATCCCGAGGAGGCCGGTGAGTGAGAGGGGGAGTGATCATGAGATCCTCTTCCCCAACGCGGAGATGTTTGGTGCGTTCCCCTCTGGTTCTCTTTGGAAATGAATCAGAAAAGCATGTGGCAATAGTTCACAGTTGATTACCGCTTACGGGTATAAAATATGGAGTCTATTCTCCCACATTTTGTTTTCACGATCTCACCCCTTCAGCCACTTGAATGATCAATGACTAGTACCCATCACGGCTTGATCCTCTCATCGCCACCTTGATCAAATCTCACTCAGTTCATTCCAACTCATATCTCCCTGAACACTGGACACGCTTACGCTTCCAAGATGCGTTTCTTAAGCACCTTCATTGTGGTTGGCCTCACGGCCAGCGTCTCTGCAGTACCCGTCGCCGTCCCACCAAGCTTCTTCCATCCCCCAGTTCATGCTTTCAGGGACGAGACCTCCGTCGAAGCCATGGATGCTGAGCCCATTGAAGCCAGGAGCGGTATCACCGTTGACAAGGTCGACATGGAGCCCGCCATCCACGCTAGGAGTGAGGAAGCCATGGACTTCACGGACTCAGAGCCAGTCATCGAGGCCAGAAGTGAGGAGTCTGTCGAGGACTTCATCAACCCAGAGCCCCGCATCCAGGCCCGGAGTGAAAGCAACTTGGACTTCACGGATCCCGAGCCGCAGATTGCAGCAAGGAGTGAGGAATCTGTCGAGTTCGTGAACCCGGCCCCAGAGCCATACATCCAACCCAGAAGCGAGGAGGTCGTCGACTTCGTGGACCCCGCACCGGAGCCATACATCCAGCGCAGGAGTGAAGCCATGTACGATATGGTTGAGCCGGAGCCAAACGTCGAGGCCCACTCTCAACCAGTTCTGGATGTCGCTGAGCCGGTAGCGAACATCAAGCCCAGGTCTGAGCCAGTCTTCGACGCTGCGGGTCTCGAGACCATGATCAAGGCTAGGAGTGAGACCATGGTTGACGCCGTCGACTCAGAGGCCGCACCCGCACCACAGGTCAACGAAGAGCCTCGCATCCAAGCAAGAGGCGACACTTCTACCAACTGGGTCGATCCCGATTACCACCCCCCTCTGACTTCCGCAGACCAGTGGAAGTACCAAGACAACCTCAGGAAGCTTCACGCCAACGACTGTGGAGTAGACTGTCACTATTCCATCAACTCATATCAATCACGCGTCTCCCGTGCCAACCGCGCCAACAAGGGATACTACGACGGCCACGACTTCCAGTACGACTACCGCAACAAGAAGGAGGTCCCCAAGTACCCCAAGTACGACTACTCGACCGTCGCAAGGAACGTGGCCCACAACCCAAACACACACGACTACCACCCGCAAACATACGACCACCATGACTACAATAACGGGTACGTGAGGTCATCTCGCGCTTCGAGAGGCGAACACAACACCCCCGCCGATGAATGGAAGTATCGCGACAACCTGGTGAAGCAGCAGAACCACGACTGCGGTGTGAACTGCCACAGGTCCATCAACTCGTTCCAATCGGTGGCGTCCCAGGACTCGAGGCTCGCCAGGGAAGCTCGACAACGCAATGGCTACTATGACCATCACGGTAATAACGGCGTCTACCATCCTGACGCGTATGATCACCACAAGGGCGGTAATTACCATCCCACCTCGTATGATCATCACAATAATGGCTACCACGGCCACTGAGCGATGGTTGATTGTCGAATATAGGGATATAGCGTGATTATTGGGGCTGCGAGATTTGAAAAGTAAGGGATGCGAGACAATTTGTTTGTTCGCTGGACTGACGCTGGGAACTTTGTAATTTGGGAGAGGTCTGGGACCTATTCGTATAGGGATACTGAGCTATAATAATTCAACGTTACTTCAAATCTTATTTTGACTATTCGCACCACGCGCCGGTGATGAATGACAGAGCTCTTGAATAGTCCAGGAAGTTGATCGCAACATGAATTTCGCCATCCCATGATCGGCACGTGGCACCAAGAACCACGTGGTAGGCTGGAAAGGTGACTTTCCATCATGTCGAGGCAACTTAGTTTGATCGTGTAGAAATAACGCAAAGTGTCGCGCATGGCAGGCAAATTCAGAGTAGAAAAGTCCTAGGAATCTATATCATGACAATAAGCAAAGTCCGCCTCTCTATCCATCACAGTCTGATGGCCTCGTATTGAGATCCATATGTGGCGGAAGTCCGCTGAGTGAGTGGGAACAAGAGGCGACCAAAGTCCCAACTCGGAAAATTTGCAATTCATTCTCACGGCCCGTCCCGTAGGATTCTGTGAGCTAACCAAGAAGAGAGCGCTATCAGTTGATCTGATCAAGGACCTGCATAAGCCGCACGAATGCTTGCTAGCCTTTTTGAATCACCGAGCAGAAAAGCAATTATCTGAGAATGAGTCTGAGACTTGCGTTCTCACGCTTCCCTCCAAAACTGGCGAGGGACCAGATCTTGATGCTGAGGTGTACTAGCGCGTTTGCGACAGTACAGATTCGCCCGCCAATAACATAATTTCACAAGAGCTTGGCCGTCAACACGACTTAAGTAACATGGGTCAAACAAATGAATGCTTCGACTTGGTAACTGTCGGGCCACATTCACATGTCCACAATATCTCTCGTCTCGAATAGGCGTCGTCGAATCGGGCCAGAGCCTTCGCTTCTGGTCAATTCAAGCAAACCTAAAGCAAAAAACATACAACACCAGGCATTCGCTGGGCGTCACCGACCCGACTACTACTCCGGCTCTCATTGGTTTATCTAGGGGAGAGCGGACGGGATCCCGAGTTCTCCAATGGGGATGGTCGTATGTGGCGTTCGAAGGGGTCTGAGATGTCCATGAAGCTATCGCGACAGTCCGCCGAGACTTTTCGTCCATAAGCGTGGGCCACAAGCTAACACATTCAAGTCTGAACGCAAACGCTCATGGAGCTGTTCTCCACAACCTGCTGTCAA
The DNA here is from genome assembly GCA_014705045.1 of Colletotrichum theobromicola. Lineage (NCBI taxonomy): Eukaryota > Fungi > Ascomycota > Sordariomycetes > Glomerellales > Glomerellaceae > Colletotrichum > Colletotrichum theobromicola. Next base: position 143,485 of record JABGLZ010001123.1, read on the forward strand.
AGGGAGCATTCCGTTCACACACAGAGCTTCACTATTTTCAGACCAATAACGCGAGGAGGTATTGTGGATGAGTAATGGTTGATAAGCTCGATGACGCCCTATCCCCTGTGAAGATTTTCATGACAATTGCCAAGGCATCAAAAAGCCTTGGTCCGCTGTTAATATCCCCAGTGCAGTGAAAAGCCCGGCCACCCGTCATTCCCAAAAAAGGCCTGTCCCGACAGACGAACACCCATACTCGTGTCATGCGGCAGGCTGCCGGTCCCAACATGAATGAGCCCTTAAAGCTGTTTTGAAGCGAAGTCGTAAAGTATATGTGAGAAAGATGTGTGTTTTGGTAGAAGATTAAAGATTAGGTCGTAACATCTTGGCTGGCGGCTCATCAAAGCCGGGCATTTTACCACGCCATCAGGCTCGCGAGCAGAACTCCGATGACGATGGCCGCCTTGGAGTTGCCGCCTGACCGCAGCGCGGAGTTCTCGTCGGAGTTCTGGGTGCCGGCGCTCGACTCTTGAGCCGTGGCGGCCGATGTTGTCGGTGTGTAGTCCGCGGCGATGCCTTCGATGGGATGCGCGTAGGCCTGGGCCGGGGTCGTGGTCGCGACCCATGCGATGGTGGTGGAGAGCTCGACGGGGTTGTAGACGGTGACGGTGGCGGTCTGGCTGAGGTCGAAGTTGCTATAGCAGGTGCCGCCGTAGGCAGGGCGGTCGCGGTCGGCGGTCTTGGTAGGAGCAGCGAAGGTGAAGCCACTGATTTCGTTGTATTAGCATGAGCGTTCAAACCAACATCCAAGATCTGAACAAGACTTACTCGGCGCAGCAGGCGATGTAACCGCTTGACCAGGTGCTGGTGACTGTGTTCCATCCGCTCGGGCAAACCAGAGGGCTCATGACGGGCGCCACGGAGCTGGACTTGGACATGGCGGAGGAGTATCCGTTGACCCATTCCGTCGGATAGCATGATGAGATGGTCGAGTTGGGAAGGGGCACCGGCTCGTTGATCCAGATCTTCTCCAGCGCGCCGACAAGCATCGTCAGGTGGTTCTCGGTGCAGTGGGCGGGCGGCGTGAAGGTCGTCGTGAGAGCCACGGTCGTCGCGACCTGCTTGTCGCGGAGCTCGAGACCAGCGGCCGCGGTCGGAATCGGGGTGATTGTCATGGGCGACACGGGCACGGTCGGGGTTGCGAGGACGGCGGCTTCCATTGTGAATTGAGGTTGGTTCTTGGTTCTTGGCTTTTAGGATTATTGGGTTTTGCGGGTTCAAACGAGCGGAAGATGGGTGATGCTATTGATGTTCGAGCTGATCGCCGCTGGTTTAAACTTAAAAGAGTGGAAGGCAGTTGATCAAAGGAATGACTTGCAGAAACGCAGAAAAGACCAAGGCGGCGGGAAGGAAGAGTCAAGAAACGGGAGACATGGATGGCATGGTAAACACTCAGGAGTTTTAATAATCGAAAATCTTGCTTGGGGAACAGCAGGCCTCTCTGCCCGCTTTGGCTGCTACTCTGTTTCATTTAGATCGCCACATAAGTGGTCCGGAGGCCCGCTGCTGTCGCCGGAATGGCACCCGCAAACTTGGGATTCGTGATATTCCCGTCCAGAGTTGCATGCAAAGCTGCGGGGATGGGCCCACCACTCTCACAGCCATCGAGGCTTCTGGCCAGTGGCCACTGGTGGTCGTTTGCTTCAAGGTTCAAGGTCAAACTTGGAGTTCAGCTTCCTTCACCTTGGGAAAAACACGAAGAGAAATTGCTTTTTGTGAGACATTTGTTTGGCCGTTGAGCCAGTGCTCGGCAAGAGGCCGTTGGTCTAAGCGAAATATGGAAATGTCGCTTTCAAGCTACTGTTGGTGTTGCGTAACACCGCGTGGAGTCTCCAGGGGTCCCACGACTCGACAATTGGTCCTTGGAAGCCCCCCTGACGGCCGCAACGGCATTTCATCAATGTTGCAGTAGCGCTAAATAGGGGGCCGCTGGGGTTTCTGTGGGCGCCCGGTGTCGACACTGCCCAGTGATCATTGATGAACAAGGTCAGGTGGGCAATGACCGGGAGAGGGAGACATTGATGTTGTATGTCGAGTCGAGGATCAATGAGATAAAGTCGGACTCTTCCCGCATTCATTCTCGTGCTGTCTTCAGACGAACCCCTTCTGCACGCCCTCTCTGATGGCTCTGTGCCATATGCTTGCCATCTTCCGGTATCCCTCATCGTTCGGGTGCGTGCCATCGACCAACTCATCGAGCCTAGGCCCGTCTGAACCGTGCATATCCGCTAGGACTAGTCTCCGGTGCTCCGAAATTTTCTGCTGGGCTAGAATCTGGAATCGATCGTTCGCCTTGAGAACTCGCCTCTCCGTTCCTTCATCCGCGTTGACGAGCAGAGTCGACAGGATGATCGTTGCTCGCGGAGCCGCCGCCCATAAGTAGTCCATCAGGCGGCCCATTCGATCTCCGATTCGATCAATCTCAAAGCCCTGGAGGCAGTCGTTTGATCCAGCATTGACCGTGAAGACATTTGGCATGTGCACCGGCACGGATTGCCTGGCTTTCTGATCGATCTGGTTGACGCGGAACCCACGCCATCCCTCGTGAGCACTGCCCAGCGACCCCACTTTCCGGGAGCCAACCATGTCAACCTTGAACCCGTCAGCCACCAGCAGTTCTCGGAGTTTGCACCGGTACCCATTTCCGTCCGTTGATCCCTGGCCGAAGGTCACGGAGCCGCCCAGAAGCATCAGCCGCAGTTTGGTTCCGTGAGGCGCGTTTTTGATAGCTTCTGAGTTTGTTTTGTGTCAGCATTCGTCACCTCCAGCCCGCATCATGTCGTGTGAATCTCTCACCCGTGCCACAGCGTCGAACGCTCCCAGCAAACATCCGCCCTGCAGCGTGGAGAGACGCGAGACTTCGCAGGGCAGCCGACTGCTGAGTCGTCACCATCGCAGCATCGAGGACAGAGAAGGGTCTAGAACAACGGTGGCTCGAGCGCAAAACTTCCCTTGTCGGCTCTCAGCAAGAGTCCGTGATTCGTGTCCAAGGAGTGGAAGGTAGTATTGGAGCAACTTGATGTTTCAAGCCGGCGAACTCAATTGAAAGCACGAGCCACCCTGAACGAAACCAAGATAAGACGATTACGTTGGCGCTGGTTGGAGACGTTCTGCCTCGGCTGGCTCTAGTCCCTTCTTGAGAATTGATGATGTGTGAGATGTAGTGACGCAAGACGACGTCGCTCTGGCGGTGATGATTTATCTACTTCGGTGAGGTTGCGATATCCCGAGATTGTTGGATCACGGGCCACACGGCGACGACAGCTTGTGTGGTGTTTTTCGGCAAAAAGACTCATCGCCGAGCAAAATTACACTTCTCATTGGCCTATGTCGGCATGTGCTCCTCGACTTGATCCTCTTATAGACTCTTCATGTCTTTATTCAAGGTTTGCGTTACTACCGATATCTCGATACTATTTCACGTATTCAGAGTAAGACAATCAAAATTCATACACCTGTAGAGCCATGTTCTCATCAGAAATGGTTGTATTTGACCATGATATGGTCCCCTCATAAAGTTCCAAAAACAACAATATCGCCTATGTAATCAATCATAACATGCCATGCTATCCTATGCCTCATAAAATGCCCACATCATCTCTAACCATTCTTAACATCCCACTCATCCCATATTAGAAGGCAATCGCCTCGTCCAAGCATAGCGGTTTCTTCTCCTCCATTTTGCTCTTGTTCCTGCAGCAGTCGACCGCCGAGCAGAAGTTGGTGTCTTCTTGGCTTGCCGTGGCGGTCTTGGGGACTTGTTGCTGGGCGGGCCAGATCTGGGCGCCGAGCGCCTGCTCCTTCTTGAAGTGTGCTGTGAGGTTCTCGCGGACCTTTGCCTGGAAGAACAGCGGGCCCTTCTCCATGGTCGGGTGCATCTCGCCGTTGACAAACACGCCGGCGTTGATGTTCTTCTGGGCGTTGTCGCAAAGATACTTGTCCTCGGACATGATGCGCTTGTACATGTCGCTGATGACGGTGAAGTCCTCATCGCTGGAGTTCTTGTTGCGGAAGACCTCGTATCTCATGGCTGACTTGCCAGGTCCGCTTGGGACGAAGCGCTGGATGAAGAAAAAGTGAGGGCTGTGTGTCTGTTAGCATCTGCAGCAGCTGCCGGATACCGGGGGTTCAACTTACGAGACGTTCATGGAAGCATTGGGCCAGAAGTAGGTGGCAGCCACACGGAAGCCCTTCTCGATCTGCTCTGGCGTGGGCTGGCCGAAGTGCTGAATGTACGCGTCCTTGGTGTTGACGTAGTAGGAGTTGAGGTCGGCAATGGAAGGGATGTCGGGGTGAGCCACCTTGCAGTGGTAGCACTCGTTGTAGTTGTCGGCAAGGATCTTCCAGTTGTAGTCTCCCTCCATCTCCCATTGGTGGTCAAAGACATATTCGTCAAAGTTGTAGTGGCCGAATCTCTCCTGCTCGTCGATTCCGTAAAAGTCATCGTTCCAGGCGACCTCGGGCTGCTCGTTGGCGTCGAGGTTCACCCAGACGAAGCCGTTGCGGTCAATGTGAACGTGGATGGGGAAGAGTCCGTTCTTGGACTTGTCGAAGCCATCGAGGTCTTGGTACCCAGGGGCCTTGGCCAGGTTGCCGCTGAGGCCGTATGACCAGCCGTGGTACTTGCAAGAGAACATGAAGCTGTTGCCGCCATCCTCGGTCACAACGGGGAAGGCACGGTGTCTGCAGATGTTGTGGAAGGCATTGATCTTGCCCTTGCGATCCTGGACGATGATGAACGAGTAGCCGGCAACGTTGTACTTGATCCAGTCTCCCGGCTTGGGGACTCTAGCCTTGTGGGTAATGAGGAGCCATTTCCTGGAGAAGATGGCGCGACGCTCAAGCTCGTACATCTCCTGGGATGTGTACCAGGAAGCGGGAAGGGCTCTGACGGCGTTCTTCTCATCCTGGGCGGGTGCGGCAGCCCCACCGAAGCCGATGTAGTTCTTCAGGAATGACATTGTGAGTGTCGATGTGTGTGAAAGAGCAAGTCAGGTGACTCTGATAAGAAGAATAGAAGGGATTATGAGTTGCGAACTTCAGATGATGAAGCTGCTGGTGTTGTGAACTCTGCTTTGTTTGTATTGTTCTGCTGGCTATCAATCCCATCCATCTCGGAGACGACAGTCCTTCTATATACTCAAGATAAGCCACGCCCGTCGAGAGTCATTGTCTCACCCCTTATCCATCCAAACTCTGAGTCTCGCACCGTCGCCGCCGCCCCCCGGACCACCACCGATCACTTGGGCGCGGTATTCAGTTTCGCTACACCGAAGGGGGCTATCACGATTTGGAGGCTGAATGCTATCGAGTGGCTGACTCCACGGTTCTGAAGCCGATCACATGACCGGCCACCCTGTTCGTCTTGGCCGCTTTTGCTTATCGGACGCCCTGGGCGCGCGGAGCGTGTGCGGAGAGGCCAGTCCGGTCCGGGCGGCGCTGGAGCGCTTGGATGGCGTCCTGTCTACCCCAGAAAATCCTACACGATCCATCACTTGATCTGGTCATCACTGTCTGGAGCTGTCCACCGCATGTGGCGCACATCCCTTGAGCCTGGGTTAGCGTCAAATATTACCTAATTTGGTGATGATTCTCGACAGCTTCCGTTCACCGGCGCATACACCTTGCAGTGACGTGTGACGACGCCAATGGTTTCTTGAGATCATCGTGACATTATCTCGTCCACTCGATTTCGAGATAGGAGTTTCGAAAGGTTGTCGCGTTTTCGGGAAAGGAAACTCCAGACCGCGCAGCGCTGAACCAGGTCTTCATGCACGTGTGGAGGTTCCTCGTCGACGATAAGAGTCAAGCTCGTGCCTGCTCAGCGGCGGTTCCTGGAGCCATGGGTTGGTGGCCGCTGGACGGGGCCAGCACTAGAGTTGCCGCCGGTGTTCACGGTCTGGTTCGCGACATCACGGACGGTGACTTTTCTGGGTTTTGGTGTTTGGACGGCTCCCACTCCACGCCAACAACGCTTATCGAAAGGACCCCTTGCTAGCCACTTGGCAGCAGATGGGAAACTCTCCTATCAACCCGCGACCGAACCAAACATGTTGCGAGGGATTGCTATTATTGGACAGCTAGATAACTATGTTCCGCCCATTGGTTGTATACCACTGGGGTTTCGCGCCACACTTGCTTACCCAGCCGTCTTATCGACGACGATCCAGCTGGGTATGACGGTTGTCGCCATTCGTCAACCGTCACCGCCCAAGGCCTATTGAACGATAACGGCGATCTTCTGCGTCGAGGTTGCATCCATGTCCATGGAAGAAGCTGTCACACCGGCACACGGCACACGAGGCACATTAGGGGTCCTATCTGTTCTAGAACACGCGGCCAGGCGTGGTCCCGTCTTGTGCTGCATGGCAAAAAGGTTAATGGCATTGGGTGCAGGGGAGGAATTAGAGACTATCTGATACGTGGCATGGGTCCGTCCTTATCACGATTCAGCTCCGGTTGGTGGGGTTCCCTGTGCCAGGGCCCCGATGTTTGGCGTTTGGGCACCAAGATTCAGGACGAAACAGTTCAGCCTTTTGCCTGATATCGTTATCGAAGCGCCCAGTTTTGTTTTTAGAGTCTCCAAGCCAACTCGTTCGGCCGATTCAACTGTCGCGTGCCCCCTTGAGGAGAGGGAAGAACACCCGTCTAGACGGCTTCGGGCATCACGTGATCGGCGGCGCGCGGAAGAGCAGCCGACATCGGGACCCTTCCCGGGGCGTTTGCCATACTTGTACGCGGGGAACCACCCACGATGCACCGACGAGCAGGCCATCGTCGTGTCCGTTCCGTCCATGAGAAGATACGAGATCATCGGTGCATCGTTGAACTTATCTTCTGCCGTCTCCCAGTACCGTCTCGTTGAACCTGCTGCCGCCGAGACCGTCTCTGCTCAGTTGCGAAAGAAACCCTCCTCCTCTCAAACCTTTCTCTTCCTTCCACCAATCACCTCTTCTTCAGCACATCATGTCCTCAGACAAGCCATCATATCTCATTGTTGGCGCGGGTGTTTTTGGCGTATCAACCGCCTATCACCTTATCCAGAAGTACCCAGATGCATCGGTCACCCTGGTCGACAGGGATGCGTTTGACGCCGAAGAGCGTGTGGCCGCTTCCTGGGACTGGAACAAGGTGGTCCGCGCCGACTACGACGATTTCGTTTACTGCAAGCTAGCCTTGGAGGCACAAGACATTTTCAAGAATGATCCCCTCTGGAAGCCCTATTTCCACCAGACGGGTGTCTACTGGATCTGCCGTAGCGATTACGCACAGAATGTCATCAGCCACCACCACAAGCTTGGTCGCAAAGATGACATTATTGCGCTCCCCGTTGCTGAGGCCAAGAAGCTCTATGGCGGCCTGTTTGAGGATGCTGACTACACCGGTGCCAAAGAGGTGCTGGTGAACCGCGCAAGCGGTTGGGCCGCGGCCGGAGACGCTCTCAGGGCCGTCACCCGCAAGTCCATTGAGTTGGGCGTCAAATACGTGGTTGCTGAAACTGCATCCCTGAACTTCGACGGCAAGGGGACTTGCACAGGACTTACAACAGCAGACGGCCAGTCATTGTCTGCCTCGCACGTGATTCTCTGCACTGGAGCGTACACCGCAAAGTTGCTCGAGCTGAGTGCGGCCAAAAGTGGCAACGCTGCCTTGTCATCGGGAGACAGAATTCTTGCAGCAGGCATCACAACGGGGATGGCGCAGCTGGAGGAGGAGGAGTACAAGAAGTACAAAGACATGCCCGTGGGATTCCAGGGGTACACGGCGGTCCACGGTAAGCTTAATCGCTCTCTCTCTCTCTCTCTCTCTCTCAGTATCCATTGCGACTGAACCGACCACTTAACCGCTGCCACAGGTAAGCCTTTCATTGGCAGCATCCCGCCCACGGCGGACAGGGAGCTCAAGTGGTGGGGAGCTAAGATCTTCTCGAACACACGGGAGGTGCTGCCTGGGCGCAAGGTCTCGGCGCCGCCACCCGCAAAGGACTATGCCCAATGGAAGGTTTCGCGACAACTCAAGCAGGACATCATTGACCAACGAAACTTGTGGTACGGTAAGAAGAGCGAGGGCTGGAACATGACCAAGCACCGCATTTGCTGGTGAGTTGACAACCATTTTCGGCTGAGCCGCCAATATTATTAGCTGACACATCAGAAGGGATGCTTTCACAACCAGCTCGGACTTTATCATCTCGCCTCACTCGGCCGCCAAGGGCCTGTATGTGGCAACCTGTGGCTCATTTCACGGCTACAAGTTCTTCCCTGTGCTTGGCAAGTATGTGACCCAGATGCTTGAGGGTACTCTGGAACCAGAGCTCGAGGGACGGTGGGCGTGGGATAGGGAACGTCCGGATTCTTCGGACAACTGCGAGTATCCCAATTCAGAGATGAACGATCTCTTGGACACTGTGTCAAGACTGTAGAGTATCGCGAAAACAGGGGTTTCCAGCAGCATTGGTAAGATAGAGAGAGAGAGAGAGGGTGTAATCTTCTATGAATGATGATAGAGTTATGAAATCACAACAAAGGACCTAACCACACTTAGACAAATGAACACGGTTGAGCTAGTGTTCCATTACGTAACGGACACGTGACCCGGACTGGTCCTATCTCCGTCATGCTTAGTGTGGCACTTGCCGTTTCTTATCGCATGGCCCAGCCTTGTACCCAGATGTACTATGTATATAGTAGGGAAAAGGTATATGGGAAGGGGTGTGAGGGGTGAAGGAGGGGGGTTCCTCCACCCATTGGAGCGCCATGCATGCGGGGTTTGTGGCAAGGGATCAACTATTTAGTTGGAAGCACATACCTTCCAGGGTTGCTCAGTGACTTCACGTCGTCTTTTCCGGCTGAGAACCCTCCCAGTGCCGATATGCCGCCGCCAGAGGAGGGCACCAGTTCCATCACTTCTCGGGGGAGACGACGCTCACACCATGCTTGCCTCACTTGCAGGTCTGTAATCATGATCCTGTGCCCGTTCGGGCTTATCGCACGCGCGGTCCGGTGGTGCTGATACGGCTGATGCAGACGGAAAAAAACGCGATGTCCCGGGGAGAAGCCGGCGTGCTCAAGCTGCGTCCGGCTCCAGCAGTCATGCTCTTATCCCGCGATGAGGCCGTCCCAGAGCGGGCGATCGGTACGTCGATGAGATGCCGCTCTCACACACACACTTGACACTGCCAAAGAGTTCGCGCGTCTTAACCGTTGCTACCTAGGATGAGAGACTGCAACACTTGGAAGAGAAACTGGATCTCCTTCTCAGTGGAGGCGGCTTGTATTGCGACACCGCACGCGAAATGAAACGTTCAGACGATCTGACCGGGTTCCTAGGATGAACCAGCGCCCGCGACAACGACAGCAGTCACTCGAGGCAGTCACCGACACGTCAGAGAAGTCTTACTCGGCAACCCCTCCAGGGCGCAAGCAGAGCGTCAGCTATCCGTCGGACAATTCGTCAACGGCGGTCGTCTTCGACCCCGATGACATGGAGACGGGTCTCGACCTGTACTTCAAGTATTGCCACAGGCAGCCGATCTGGTGCTTTGAGCGTGAGGAGGTTGGCGACTACAGGACTCTCCCGGAAGACCTTGCCAGCAGCATCCTCGCCCTGACCTCACGATTCTCCGATAAGCGCGACCACCTGCAACTGTATAGTAATAATGCAAAGACTTTGATCATGCTGAGGATAGCAAACGGCACAGTAGACCTCACGACCATCGAGAGCCTTTGTCTCCTTTCTTATTCATCATTCATAGGTATGTGATGCGTGGCTGACGTGATATGTATGTGCTCGTTCCTGACTGGTACAGACGGAAACGTCCACCTTGGCCAATTCCACCTCGGCCTATCTCTTCAGCTCTGTCGGTCTGCTATGCTTGACATAGAGTCGGTGTATCTTCTAGATGACCCGACCACAGATCGTAAGAAGCGTCTCTTCTGGAGTCTTCAGCTGCTGGAACAATCGTACGGTCGCCAAGACGGCCTTCTCAGTGTGCCAACCGACATATGGCGCCCGGCTTACTCAACGGGAGGCGGCAACCAGACGGACGGGGAGACCAAAGCACCGCCGTTGCCCCGAGACAACCTCGGAACGTCAACACCAAGTGAGCCTGGAATCTGGAACACGAGTGTCCGCCTGGGGTGGGTTTGGAGCCAGGTCAGGAAATACGTCTCCGACTGCTCCCACAATATACTCAAGGAGCCATGGCGCCATGACTCCATGTACGCCAAGGTTCTATCTGACTTTATGGAGACTGAGAACCGCATCCCCATGTGTCATCGTTACGATTCGGTCAAGTTCTACGAACGCAAGATCGATGAGCTGAAGGTCAACCGGGACTACTGGGCCTGCTGGCTCAAGGAGCAGTTTACATACCACGCAATCCCGACCGTCTTGAACCATCCGTTTCTCTACATTGTCGGAGCACAGCACAATCCCAACCTGGGAATTCCTAATACATTTTGGAGGAGGTCTTCCGAGCAAGCCCTTCTGCACGCCACTTGGATCGTCCGCATGATAGATATGGTCGTGGACAAGCAGGTCCCACTGGTAGATCCGTTTTTTGGACATGTTGCCGCGATTGCAGCCACAGTACATCTGTACTACTGCTGTGCTGCAGCTGCGAGGTTGAAGCACAAGTCCAACACCGACTTTGCCAAGTGCAGGAGGTTCTTGAAGAGCTTCATACCTTGTTCCGCTGCTTGCGATGCCTTGGTAAGTTTTCCCAGTCGATGAAGCACATAGGTTCAGTGACTAACATATCGAAGGATCGCAACCTGGACAGAATGACGCGCATTGCCGCTGGCTCAGAGGGCATGGACGTTGAAGATTGGATGCCATCCAAGATCTACCTCAGCGTGCCCCTCATGTGGGAGATTTTGCAATTCAACTCCACAACCGACTCGCAAGAGATTCCCACCGCGGGGCTTCTCGACGCCTCTCTCACACCAGCATTGCCACCAGTTGACACAAGTGAGAACTCGACGCTGGAGATCATTGTGGCAACATCACCCGAAATATCAATCAACACCGCAGACGGAGGCCAAGAGGCGCCCACTTTGTCTTACAAACCGAATCACAACAGCAAGTTCAACAATAACAACAACAACACCAAGCACAACGTGTCTTCGGCCAGCTCTTCTTCTCGACAAAACGTCTTCGACACGCCATCCGTTGAGCAGATTGACAGTCTTACCTTCAACACCACACCATGGCTGTACGCAGACTCTTCTCAACTCATCAACATCGGAGAACTGCCTGATCTTCAGTCGGAGCCCGGGAACGCGTGGTGGGAGGGCGACAACTTCAACAATATCATGTTTAATCAGTTCTAGCGCTGCATTTTTCTCTTGCTTCGGGGCGTTTCGTGTACACAACGGTGTCTTGGTAGAGGACAAGAGGGTAAATTGGGGATCGCTTACATGCTTGTCTATTCTGCATGCCGGTGTTCGGGGGTTATGTGACGGCCGACAACGAACAAAGATGCTCAAGTTGCACTGCAGTTTTCCGATCACATCTTGGCGACGATGGAATACTCCGCATGTGGTAGAGACATGGTTTGGAAAAAAGGTTGACGGCATCGGGACCCGCTGCGAAACGTCTTGAAGACTGCGTTGCATCATGTCGCTATTGGATCGTCAGGGCGGAGTATCCATTAGGCAATATAATGATGATTCCCTCGCCGAGGGGAACCCACCTCCTGCACAGAATGCCCGTTACGGAACGGCGCGCCTTTCGTGAGTCCAGACTCCCAAGGGTGGATCATGCGGAGTGAACAGGGATCATCCCGCACAGCCTGGTATCTGCAACTGAAGTGTGTCACTGTCGGACTCTTGGCCTGTTGGGGCTAAGCCGGAGTCGGAAGTGGCTGAGAAATGGACTCTGAGTGATAGGGTCTGGAAAGTGAGGCGTCTTGGGTCTTGGTTGTGCTTGAGCGGCTTAACGGCAGTTGGGTGTTAGTGAGAACGGGTGTTCGTCTCGTTCCCCCATGACCAAGCCGCCCATCCTCTCTAGCCACTTGTTTCCCTTCTGCACCGACTAGCTTCCCTTCCTCCTACCTTAGCCTCCTCTTGACAATTCAGGGTCCGCACTGGTTTGCGCTCACCGCCAACACTTTCCCTTATCTGATCGTCTCTTCTTGGTGTCCTCGTGTCATGGCGTTCCCACCGTATGATAAACATCATGAAGCAGGTGGTTGGCTGGGGTGTGAGACGGCCGGGTCGGCATCCTGGTTCGTCACATCAGTAATCATGGTGGTCTGGTTGGATCACGGATCAATCGGGCTGCTCCAGCGTGTCAGCGTGTCAGCGGCATCATGATGTTTCCCAATTCCGACAACGGAGGTTGGTCGATGGGAAAGGGTGATCTCGATGTGTGGGTAATGGTGGAAGAAGCATAAGCCGGGTATCGAGAGGGGTTTGCTGAGCCCCACGTTATCATCACTCCACAGCGAGGGGCCGCTACTGCATAATATGTACTGCATCAACCCGAAGAAGAATGCTTGATAAGTGCCCAACTGGCGACGAGCGCGCCTGGGAGAGCGGCTGTGGTGGGATGGGGATCGTCTTGCCCGCTCTCCGCTCGCCGAACCCGGGGGTATGGTAAACAGATGTCGCGGTACCGGGGCTATCCGGGCTATCTTTGTTTGCGAAAAAATGACCGTATCACGGCCGAATCGGGTGCGTATGAAGTTTACGTGGCGATGAGGTGGTGGTATTGAAGGTGCGCGGTGCTTGGCCACGCGCATCGAGGCCGGTCGGCATCGGTCTTCTTATGCCGATCATGTGACCGCTCCAAGTCGAGTTGACCGGGATCCGTCTTGAAGTTACTATCAATAGCCGGGTTGGTTTCCAGTACCTTATCGGAACATGATGCAAACTAGTCTGATGCGGGGTTTGGAGGCAGAGCTGTGGTGAGCTCTACCTGGATGTTATAAGTCATCGTGCAACTTGTAGAGCATGTAGAGCATTGAAGAAGGGAAGAAGGCCTTCCATCATTCTTCACACAATCCTCTCTCGGCCTCGTGGTAGTTATCTCACTTACACGTGCCGACCATGGCTTCATCACAGCGCGTCGTTATCATCGGAGCCGGCATCGTTGGCACCAACATCGCCGACGAGCTGGTCTCGCGCGGATGGAGCAATATCACCGTGGTCGAGCAGGGGCCGCTGGACATGCCAGGGGGCTCGACATCCCACGCCCCCGGCCTCGTATTTCAGACCAACGGCTCCAAAACCTTGAGTTATTTCGCCAAGTACACGGTGGAAAAGCTGCTATCAATCGAGTGCTTCAACCAGGTGGGCGGCCTGGAGGTGGCAGAGACGCCAGAGAGACTCGAGGATCTCAAGCGGAAACACGGCTACGCCTCGTCGTGGGGCATTGAAGCACACCTCCTTAGCGCCGATGAGTGCCAGCAGATCTACCCCCTTTTGAACAAAGACATCGTTCTCGGCGGCCTGCACATTCCAACCGACGGCTTAGCCCTGGCCGCCCGCGCAGTCCAGCTGCTGATCGAGCGCACCCGGAAGGCCGGCGTTCGGTACCTCGACCGGACCCCAGTCACCGGCATTGAGCAGAGGGACGGCCATGTCACCGGTGTCACCACCAAGAACGGCACAATCCCCGCCGATATCGTTCTCTCGTGTGCTGGCTTCTGGGGCGTCGAGGTGGGAGCCATGATTGGTCTGCCCATCCCTCTGCTGCCCGTCGGCCACCAATACGCAAAGACGACCCCGGTCCCCGCGCAGAAGAGGAAGAACTCAGAGCCCAACGGAGCGAGGCTACCAATCTTGCGACACCAGGACCGTGATCTTTACTACCGTGAGCATGGCGACTCATACGGCATTGGTTTCTACGGCCACCGCCCTCTGCCCGTGGTCGCCGCTTCACTGGGCGCGACTCCGGAGCATGTAAACGAGGACAACATGCCGTCGCGGATGGACTTCACACCCGAGGACTTCAAGCCGGCATGGGACCTGACCAAGAAGATCCTGCCTGCTCTGGGCGAGACGGAGATCGCGTACGGTTTCAACGGCATCATGTCCTTCACCCCCGACGGCGGACCTCTCGTCGGGAGAGCCCCCAACCTCGAGGGTTTCTGGGTAGCGGAGGCAGTCTGGGTGACGCATTCTGCCGGCGTTGCACGCGCGGTTGCCCAGCTTCTCACCACGGGCAGGGCAGAAATCGACCTGTCCGAATGCGACATTTCTCGCTTCGAGCAGGTCCAACTAACACCCGCGTACGTCAGCGAGACGTGCCAACAAAACTTCGTCGAGGTCTACGACGTCTTGCATCCCCTTCAACCAAAGGAGTCCCCGCGCAACCTGCGCGTCAGTCCTTTCCACGCCCGCCAGCGCGAGCTCGGTGCGTACTTCCTCGAGGCCGGCGGCTGGGAGCGTCCGCAGTGGTTCGAGTCGAACGCCGGTCTCGTCAAGCAGTTGCCGGACAAGTGGAAGCCGAGAGAGCGTGATGCGTGGTCAGCGCGGTACTACTCCCCGATCGCCGCCGCTGAAGCCTGGAAGACGCGCACGGCGGCTGCGATGTATGACCTGACGCCCATCCGCCGGGTGGAGGTGTCGGGTCCTGGAGCCGTCGATCTGCTCCAGCGCGTGACGACGAGCGACGTCTCCAAGAAGCCTGGGACCGTCACGTTCACGCTGCTTCTCGACGAGCAGGGCGGCGTCAAGAGCGATGTTTTCGTTGCGCGTCTGCTCGAGAACGTGTTCCAACTTGCTGTAAACGGGCCCATTGACCAGGCATATCTGGCGAGGGAAGCCCGTATCCAGGCCGAGAAGAACCCGAGCAAGTGGGCTCAAGTGAGAGATGTCACCGGCGGAACATGCGGCATCGGACTCTGGGGCCCTCGCTCCGCGGATATTGTGGCCGCTATCAGCTCAGACGACTTCACTAACAATGCGCTGCCAGACTCTCACGTCAAGGCTGCAATTATTGCAGGCATTCCAGTGCTGGCGATTAGACTGTCTTTCGTCGGAGAGTCAGGGTGGGAGATTTACACGAGCGCCGAGAATGGCCAGCGCCTCTGGGATGCACTTTGGCAAGCTGGGCGGCCGCATGGTGTAATCGCGGCGGGTCGCAGCGCATTCAATGCTCTGCGGCTTGAGGCCGGGTTCCGGAGTTACGGTTCCGATGTCACGACGGAGAACAACCCGTTCGAGGCAGGACTCGCCTTTGCCATTGACACAAACAAGGAGGGTTATGTCGGCCATGCCGCTGTGAAGAAGCTGTCTCAGTCCGCGCCGGCAAGGAGATTACGCTGTCTCACGGTTGATGACGGTCAGTCTGTTGTGCTTGGAAAGGAGCCGGTGTTTTTGGATGGTAAGGCGGTTGGGTATGTCACCAACGCGGCGTTTGGGTACACAGTTGGCAAGCCTATTGCTTACAGCTATCTGCCAAGTACGGTGAAGGAGGGAGACGGAGTTGAGGTTGAGTATTTTGGGCGCCGGATCAAGGCAACTGTGACGGCAGAGCCTCTGTATCAGTTGACTTCGGGCGTAGGTGATGGGTCAAAGGTGGCAATTAAGTCTCGTCTGTAATTACTTTTACTTTAGCATTGCGGTTGGTTTATAATGATTCATGACATAATATTCTACCATTCTGGAGTTACTGCCTGTACAGGTGTATATTGCAAACTCTTTGTGACGTAGCCAGTTATGAACCTTTCGTTACGCCTCATTGGCTCCAACTCCCTAAAACTAAGAGCACAACATCCTGGCAATTGAGCACGCAATTCCCATGACTTAGCATTAAACAAATATTCTTAAGCCGGTTGCCCGTACCCAAGTGTCTGCTATCATGATCGCGTAGAATGTGATGATGGTGGTACCCCAAATTTGAGCAAAGGCGTGACGACCCTCAGTGCTGTCAATAATGACATCGGCGGTGTGAGGCCTAGCTAAGTTGGTAAGAGGTAGAATGTCTCAGGTCTAACGGACTTGGTTCCTAGGAGACTTGCGAAAGATCTGGCGAACATTTTCTGCGAAGCGCTGACTGACACACTGGAGACCGCAGATAACGCTTACATACCCCGCCTTGGGTTCAGCATACTTAATATTCACTAGAACTACCAAAAGCCTCGACACAAGGATACCCTAGCATTTTAGCTTGAAACTCTCTGCGTGATGATTATACCTAGAGTCTATAAGGAATACCGAGGCAATGACCGTAAGCTGACGGACTATCATAAGCATCGGGTACTGCTGAAGACAGGGGGTTGAATCTTCCCTTGCCAGCGCCCGTCAATGACAATGGCTGACAACGGGATTTTCGAATCGGGCATCAAACGATTCTTAAGAAAGTGTTATCAGCAGACTCGTCCGCCCGGGCTCAATGGACCAGAAATTAGGTGCAAACGGCTGTAAGATGCAGCTTATACTGACAGCATTATGATTTACAGCTGCACAGCGCTGCGTGTACGCCGACCCGAACTAATAGACCAAAACTTATTTTCGTACTGCGTTACTCTCGACCCTAAAACATAGTGATTGTTTGAAGAAGAGTCTAGGTTGGTAACTAAACTAAAAGGATTCCTAGAACAAATCAGCAGAAGCTTTCAGATGACCAAGAGTCTCCAAGACTGCCGAGAATGTTAACACAAACATGAACTATTAGTGTGTCGTTATGTTATATTTAACTTCGCATATAATATTTCATTCTAATTTTCTGAATCCATGACCAATGTCTTAGGAAAACACCTCTCGGGATAACATGACAACAGAAGCGGCTCTGCTCATCTCACGGCTAACAACCATCTGTGAACCCGTTCTCGACTGATGTTTTGAACGGCCTAATTGACGAATAACATCTACAACCGACCATTTTGCAAGTGAAAAAAGAAGAGGAACAGTATAACCACAAAAGATAAGGGGGTCTTCGATCCCTACGCTCAGGCCTACAGTCCGAAGTCCAGCTCCGTGGGGGAACAAACGTGCCCCCGGCGGCGCGGCTTGGCAGCCAATGTTGCCGCGGCAGCAGCCGGTTGGTTCGTGGCCCTTTTAAAAAACATTGCCAGCGAAGAGCCACTCGAGCCGCATCTTCGAATCTTCCTCCGCACCGACAAGACGAGACAAGTCCTTGCGCGACTGCGCACTGAAGAATCTCCTCTCCATCCCACGCCGCCTGACAAAATGCCAAGGGTGACGGTGGCTTCATGTTTTTCGGAAATCTTCCGAGTGATCTGCTTCTAGCGCCGAGTCATCAGTGACTCGCTGAGCTGCATGCACGGAGGCCTTCTGTGCATCTCCAGCTGAACCGATTCCTCGGGTCGCTTGCTCGCCGTGCATCAGCCAGACTTGGCGATTGCTTGACTCGCCGAGAGGTCAAGACGGCCCCCTTAACCTTCGACGGGGGAGTCACGGTTTCTGCAGGAACGGCTGGGTTCAGGATGCGCTGACTGCCAAGGGATCATCCGATCACAGACGACCGCCAACGAAAGGGGGGGTCTAGATGTTTTTTCCCACGTTGATGATGCTCGTCAAGAGCACAACCAGCTGAAGTCTGAGCCACCACTCAGAATGTTCTTCGCTTGAATGCACGTTCGGACTGCTGAGGCCGGGAGCACGACAGCAATAGTGTAGACAGACACGCAGCGCCACTCGGGTGATTATTGGTGTTATACGAACTTCCTGAGGATCTGGATGAGGCTCCGCGGGGGAGGGCCTCTCGTCAGACGTATATAGATCCGCAATTGCCATCTCTCGTATTACATGTTTGGTTTGTTCGCCAGTGAAGTTTCGTTTTGCAAAGGACAAGGCCCTGCTTCTCTCGCCTCCTCTCGATCTTTACAAAACCCTCTCCGTTCAAGATGCTCTTCCGGGCTTCTCACCTCGCGGCCGCGATGGCCCTTTTCGAAGGGTCGTTGGCGAAGGACTGGCTGAGTCCCGAGTACAAGTTCTTTTACCAGTTCCCGTTGCCCATCCCGCCGGTGAAGCAGCCCAAGATGTAAGTCCCGACGTGACTGGTGATGTAGGCGAATGATTACTGACGCGTCGTAGGTCAATCACCAACCCGGTCAACAACAAGCAGATTGACTACTACGAGGTCGACATCGTGCCCTTCAAGCAGCAGGTGTACCCGAACAAGGGACTGACTTCGCTCGTCGGCTACGACGGCCTTTCACCCGGCCCGACGTTTCTCGTCCCCAGAGGTCGTGAGACGGTTGTGAGGTTCACTAACAAGGCCACACTCCCGAGCGCCGTCCATCTGCATGGATCTCCTTCAGTATGTCGACCCCATGCCAAGCTGAGCTTCAAAAACTAATACTACTGAAGAGGGCCCCTTGGGACGGATGGGCCGAGGACAGGATCCAGCCCGGAGAGTACAAGGACTACTACTACCCCAACAGCCAGAGCGCCCGCTTCCTGTGGTACCACGACCACGCCATGGACATTGTAAGACTCTCTCAGACCATCCTCAATCCAAACTAACAAGACATCACAGACCGCAGTCAACGCCTACTTTGGCCAGGCCGGCGCCTACATCGTCCAAGACCCCGCCGAGGACGCGCTCGGCCTCCCGACGGGCTACGGCGTCAACGACATCCCCCTCGTGCTGTCCTCGAAGCAGTACAACGCCGACGGCTCCCTCTTCTCCCCGGCCGGCGAGACGGACAGCCTCTGGGGCGACGTGATCCACGTCAACGGCCAGCCGTGGCCCTTCTTCAAGGTCGAGCCGCGCAAGTACCGCCTCCGCTTCCTCAACGCGGCCGTCTCGCGGTCCTTCATCCTCTACTTCAAGCGCCAGACCGGCGGCGCCAACATCCCGTTCCAGGTCATCGCGTCCGACGCCGGGCTGCTCACGGGCCCGGTCACCACGAGCACCCTCACCATGTCCATGGCCGAGCGGTGGGAGGTCGTGGTCGACTTTTCCGGGTACGCGGGGCAGAACATCTCGCTTCTGAACCAGGACGACGTCGGCAAGGACAAGGACTACGGCTTCACGAACCAAGTCATGCGCTTCGTGGTGGGCAACGCGGCGGCCGCCGCAGACACGGCCGTCGTCCCCGCCAAGCTCCGCGACGTGCCGTTCCCGCCGCGGCAGGGCGACGGCGTCGACCGGCGCTTCAGGTTCCACCGGTCCAACGGCGAGTGGCAGATCAACGGCGTCGGCTTCAGCGACGTGCAGAACCGCGTGCTGGCCCGCGTGCCGCGCGGCACCGTCGAGATCTGGGAGTTCGAGAACGGCGGCGGCGGCTGGACGCACCCGATCCATGTGCACCTCGTCGACTTCCGCGTCCTCAGCCGGACCAAGGCGAAGCGCCCCGTGCTCGCGTACGAGGCGGCCGGGCTGAAGGACGTGGTGTGGCTGGACGCCGGGGAGGTCGTCCGCGTGGAGGCGCACTATGCGCCGTGGGACGGGGTGTACATGTTCCACTGCCACAATCTCATCCACGAGGACCACGAGATGATGGCGGCCTTTAATGTAACGGCGCTGGCGGACTTGGGGTATGACGAGACGTCGTTTGCGGACCCGATGGAGGCGCGGTGGAGGGCGGTGCCGGTCTCCGCGGCGGCGTTTGGGGCGGATGCGGTTGTGAAGAAGGTGCAGGCGATGGCGGCGCTGCAGCCGTATAATAACGAGGCCGAGGTGCTGCAGAGGCTGGATCAGTATTGGGCTGCGCGTGGTGGTGTCAAGATGAGGCGCGGCAAGAGGATCGAGAAGGTTGATGAGATTGAGGGGTGATGCGCGTCCTGATGGCGGGAGGTGTAAGACTTTGTAAGACTACGGTGATGGAGTCCTTTTCTTTTATATATTACTACTACTGTAATCTAGATTTCTTGAAGTAACCGCAACATCATTATGAATTTGCTAATGTCCTGGGGTTCGGTTGGAAAAGCAGTTTCATGGGGCAAAGATGACTGCGAAGGCGTGTAACAGAGAGATCTGAAGATCAAGCAGCATCCACCTAAGTCAAGATGTAAGTCGTGTCCCAAGGTGCCCATGAAATTGCATCTGATGAGGAACTCTAATGCAAGTCTATTGCCTTTGATGTCGACTCTATCATCATCTATGCGCAAAAGTCCTTGATCACACTCGTCATCACAGCAGTAACCTCGCGAAGACTCTCCACGCCAACCCACTCCTCCTTTCCATGGAGTCCAAAGCCCTTTGGCCCATACACAATCGACGGGATCCCGACCTGATGCAACAGCGCGGCGTCGCACCAGAACGGCATGCCCTTTGGCTCGGGCACGCTGCCGGTGACTCTCGACACGTGCGACACAAACTCCGTGAGAAACTCGTCGTTTTTATCCAGCGCGAAGCAGGGGCGTTCAAACGTCACGCGCGGCGGGACGTACTTGAACTCGGGCGTGCTCGACGCCACCCTCGCAAGGATGGCTTCCACATCTCGCAGGATGGACTCCCGCGACTGCGACGGGACGGTGCGGAACTCGACGGTCAGCGTGCACTTGTCCGGATAGCTCGAGGGCTCCTCGCCGCCTTGGATGAGCCCGCCGTGCAACGACGCCTTGCCCAGACGGTCGTCCGCCGGCAGGCCCCTCGCGTACTCCAAGAGGGCCGTCTGCACCGCCCCAGCAAGCAAGATGGCGTCGACGCCCTCGTCCGGCATGGACCCGTGGGCAGCGACGCCGAGGACGTCGATCTCGACCCAGAGGAAGCCCTTGTGCGCGAAGATGACCTCCTGCTGCGTCGGCTCAGGGATGACGGCCGCGTCGGCCCTCCACCCCGCCGCGAGGACCTCCTCGGTGCCGAAGGAGAAGTTCTCCTCGTCGGCTACGGCGGCTAAGACGACGTCTCCGCGGAGAGAGGAGCCACCCTCCGAACTGAACTGGGCCATTGCGGACATGGCGGCCGCAATACCGGCCTTCATGTCCAGGCACCCGCGGCCGTAGATCCTGCCGCCGCCGTCGTCTGGCTTCAGCTCGCCGCTGAGAGGGTCGAGGTCCGGGGAATAGCTGCCCAGGCTGACGGTGTCAATGTGCCCGTTGAGCATGATCGACTTGCCCCCGCCCTTGCCGCGCAGGACGCCCACGACGGACGGGCGGCCGGGCTTCGTGCCCTCCAGCCAGTGCGCGTCGATGTCGCGGTGCTGCAGCCAGGCCGAGATGTAGCTCGCAATCTCTGCCTCGCCCGCGCCAGACGCCTTGGAGAGGTCGGGGTTAGACGAGTCGATGGTCGTCAGGAGCCGCGTCAGCCGCACAGGGTCGTCGACAGACACGTCGAGGGGCGGCTTGTACTTCCTCCGGCCCTCGGTGTTGAGCAGCACGACGACGGAATCCTCCGACAGACACCGCGGCCGCGGGGTCACCTCCGCAAGACACCGGAGCGCAGCAACGGTCGCGCCGCCGCAGGGCCCGCTCTGCACGCCGCCCTCGGCCTCGAGATACTCGACGCCCTGCTGCGCTTCAAAGTCAGACACGGTGGCGCTCGCGTCGACGCCGGCCTGCAGATCGGCCCACGCCGTGAGGGAGACGGTGCCGCAGTTGAGGCCGTCCATGATGGTGCGCGAGGTGCGGACCGACACGGGGCCGCCGGCGCGCAGGCTCTTCCACAGACACGGCGCGGTGTCGGGCTCGACGGCCAGGACGGCGCGGGGGGCGCGGGCGAGGGCGGCGGATTTGCAGTGGGCGACGACGGCGTGGGCGAGGGAGCCGACGCCGACGGGGGTGACGAACAGCGTCGGGGCGGGGAGGTCCTGCTCGGCGAGCTGCTGCTCGGCCTCGACGACGAGGGTGGAGTAGCCCTCGACGATCCAGGCGGGGATCTGCTCGTAGCCTTCGAAGGCGTTGTCCTGGATGAGCAGGCCGCCCGGGACGGCGTTGGAGGCGCGCCAGGCGTCGAGGACGGCGTCGTCGTAGTGGGAGTCGCTGACGACGACGTGGGCGCCCTCGGAGGCGATGAGGGAGGCGGCGTCGCCGGTGACGGAGCGGGGCACGTAGATGTGCGCCGGGACGCCGAGGATGCGGGCCATGAAGGCGACGGCCCTGCCGTGGTTGCCCTCGGTGGCGGCGTAGAGCGAGACGGAGCTCTCCCGGGCCGCGCGGGCGACGTCGTCGAGGGGCGTGTCGGCGGGCAGGGCGAGGTGGGCTGTGACGGCGCGGTAGGTGCCCCACGAGGCGCCGAGGATCTTGAAGGCGGGGAGGCCAAGCCTGTTGCTCTCGTCCTTGAGGAAGACGGCCCGGACGCCGAGGTCGCGGGCCAGGCCGTCGAGGGAGACGAGGGGGGTGCGGGCGAAGGAGGGGAGTTGGCGGTGGAAGGCTTGGACGGCGGAGGTGTTGATGTCGATGTCGCGGCCGAGGGGCCCCGCGCGGGGGTTGATGTAGACGTTCCTTCGTCCTGAGGCCATGGCGATGCTCAAATGATGCAAGACAGAAGTTGATTTAGCGATAGAGCGTGCGACGACGCCGGTGGCATGTGGTGTTGATGTGCATTTTGTATCCGTGGATCGAACATGACGAGCGTGGGATTTGAAGAGTGCAGGAGACTTGGACCGACCGAAAAGGCGTTTTCGACAGTTTTCCGGGGCGGAGGACGGCAGACGGTTCCGCCCTTCCGTGACACCGGGCAGAAGCCGGAGCCGGGGCTGCCTTTATCGGGCATCTTTAGCGTCTTAGGTGGTCTAAGAGACGGGGGCCGGTAGTTGTCTAGTTACCCAAGGGCCTCTGAAGGGGCTCAGTGACTCACTGTGAGTCAATCAATCTTCAGCGGGGTCAAGTCGAATTGACACACCCAAAGGCGCAAAGGGCGTGGCCGACGTGCATTTAAACCAAGCCTCGCATCATTCCAAACCTCAACTAACAAAACAACCCGTCATTTGAGCCTTATTTACCTAACGCAAGGTAGCCAGCCCCTCATCAAACATAACAACAACCACCGAAACATGGAGCTCCCCTACACGACGGTCGACGTCTTCACCGACACGCCCTTCGAGGGCAACCCCCTGGCCATCGTCACGATCCCGGCCGCCGTGACCCTGACGCAGACGCAGAAGCAGGCCATCGCCCGCGAGTTCAACTACTCCGAGACCACCTTCGTACACGAGCCCGCCGCCGCCGATGATGACGACGATGCCGCTTCTTCGTCAACCACGCGCCGCTTCGACATCTTCACCCCCGAGGAGGAGCTGCCCTTCGCCGGCCACCCCACCGTCGGCACCGCCGTCTTCCTGCAGCCCCGCGGCGTCACCGAGCTCCGCGCCAAGGCCGGCCCCATCGCCCTCGAGCAGACCGGCCCCGACTCCGTCCGCGCCGCCATCCCCCACAACGTCCGCCTCCACCAGCGCCGCCTCAAGAGCCTCGGCCCCGGCCCCTTCACCTCCGACGCTGCCACGCCCGACATCGCCGCCGCCGAGGAGAACGCCCCCATCTTCAGCATCGTCAACGGCATGACCTTTGCCCTCACCGAGCTGTCCTCCCTCGAGGCCCTGGCTTCCGCCAAGCACGGCCCCATCGACTTCCGCCAGGACGAGCTGCTGGACGACGGCTGGCGCGACACCTTCATCTCGCCCTACTACTTTGTCCGCCTCGGCACCGACACCGTCGACGGCCGCAGCGTGCACAAGATCCGCACCCGCCTCATCACGCCCACCCTCGAGGACCCCGCCACCGGCAGCGCCGCCTGCGCCCTGTCCGCCTACCTCAGCATCCACGTCTTGGAAGGGGAGTCGCTCGGCTTCGAAATCACCCAGGGCGTCGAGATGGGCCGGCGGAGCAGCATCTACGTCGATTGCACCGTCGCCATCGCCGCGGACGGCACCCGCAAGCTGGAGACTCTGCATCTCGGCGGCAAGGCGACCAAGGTCATGAGCGGCGTCATCACCCTCAGGCAATGAAAGTCCGAAGAGACGCACGCGTCTTTTCTATTTTTTGTCCGCCATCGTCATCTATAGTCGCAACATGACGGAAACAAACAGGATACAAAGAAGTAAAATATATATATACATATGTATACACACCCACACGCACAATCGCCCAGCGGTCGTCGACTCACACTTCCCAGCAGCCGTCACAACACTCTCCAACCCGCTCAGAGGTTGATCCGCAGGCCGAGGGTGTTGTTGAACGTGACGGTGCCCCAGTACGGCTCCATGCCCGCGTTGCCGACGTTGACGTAGGTGCTCTCCGAGAAGACGCCCTGCTTCGCCAGCGCGACGAGCCAGTCCTTGATGTCGCCCTCAAAGGTGCCGCTCTCCAGGTCGCCGAACTGGCTGTCCTCCGGCACCAGCAGCGACGACACCGTGATGCCCGTGTCCGTGTTCTTGCCCTGGTACAGCTTCCACCCGTCCTTGCCGTAGAGCCCGTCAATCGTCGCCGTCGGCCCCTCGGCCCAGCCGATCGGCACCTGCCCGCCCTCGTACCGCAGCCAGAGCATGAGCTCCTGCGCCGCCGACGACGTGCTGTCGCCCTTAGTGTCCGAGGTCATGAAGTCGTACACCACGTTGCCTGCGTCCGTCTGTCAGTCATCATGTTTCTTTCCGTTGAATGCCCTTTGGCCTTGGCAGGTCCACATCACCCACCCTTGTAAGCAGACGTGTTGGACACGGTCCAGTCGTACGTGCTCGGGATGCTCGCGATCTCGCTCAGCCGCGTCTCCAGGTTCTGCGTCAGGCCGATGAACGAGTACCCCTTGACGACGTCCTTGTTCACGGCCGGGTCGATCTTCCACACGCTGCTCCACTCGATGCGCTGCGCGTCGCCCGAGCCCGACGTGCCCGCGTACCCGGTGCAGCACGAGCCGCTGATGGACTTGTAGTTGTAGTTCATCGAGTACACGATCCACGGCGTGCCCATGAGCACCTCGTAGTCGTTCGGGGCGCCGCAGAACTGCGTCTCGGCGGCGGCTGCTGAGGCCAGCACGGCGGGCGCAACGTACCGGGTGAAGTGCATTGTTCGTCGTAATGGGGCTGCCTTGAGCTGTAAAGACTGTGGGTTGGTGGGTGGTGGTGGTGGTGATGATGTTGTGAAGGAGAGTGAGTGTTGGGCAAACGACAACGACACCCCTTTCACATCAACCCGGCACTAACATGATGCTGCTGCTGCTGCTCATCTGCTTTTAAACGTCTCCTCGCCAGCTCATCCGAGCCGCTCGCACACGGCATCTCGTGTCTCGTGGAGACGGGTAGGGGGCGAGTAATATGCAGACCATGTTGTCGTCGTAAACACCGGACCGTCTTTGCTCGTCAATCTGAAACCCGCCCGCTGATCAGCGCATTCCACGAGGAACGGCGGCGGGAGCGGCAGCGGGAGATTGCAATCTGACCACCCGCTCCCGCGAGGCAATCTCCCCCTCCCGGGACCACGGGTTGCTTAGCGCTCGGCAGCTTGATTGACTTTTGATTGTGGAGTACGCGGCGGCGGGGGTCTAGACTCGGGGGTTGTGAAGGTAGGGTCAAAGGTGCATGGGAAATATTTTGCGATCTCGGTTCTGGTCATCGGCGTAGGGAAGGGGTGCCATGTTCGTCCCGTTTGTTTGTTTTCGCCCATGCCAATGTGGAGGTTTGCAACTTCACAAGATTGCTGTCGTGATGTCGTGACCTTTCCGAGCAACTCGGAGGCGACACGAAACCCGTATGCAGCGGTCAGCTCTTTATGTGCGCGGATGACATGGCACTCTCGTGATGTAGACGACTCTGGCAGACGGACAGCCGTCTTAACGACAAGAGTGGGAAATCCGGTGGACTACCGTGTAAGCCAACAGTTGCACCTTAAACCTGGCAGTGGTGGATGTGACGGACATTGATGGGATTCGACGACAATTTGTGATTCGAATCAGTCTCTCCCCCTGCCAGTTGCGCCTATTGCCAGTTACAATTGCCCTACTAGTTGCACGCGAGCCCCACGGGGGTATGGAGGAGCAACTGATCAATCAACTCGGTCCTCCCATCGACTCATCTGAAGGCTGAAGCTATTCGCAGTTTGTCAGCAACCGCACATCAACCCCTTCGCCCGATCGGCAATGCTTGATGATCCGGCAACTCGCAAACCCACCTCACCCACACACTCCTCCTCATGGACCTGCGTGTTGAATAAATAAGTGAATTGCTTAATAGAACAGGTCCTCTATAGAGGTGGGCGCAGGCCCCTATTATAAGGTACATAACAGAGGCCTTCTAAGCCACACCCTTAGCTTCTAGGCTTTGCGCTACGCAAGCAGATTGCCGGCGAGGACTGCGCACGTAGAGAGACCCACTTATCTAGCTAATCAGTGCACGATCTGAGCAGATAAACTAATGAAATCAAAGGTTCTTTTTTCCCAATCATATCGCTGGATCCCGTTCTAATAGGGAAACCTCGGAGGCGTTTCCAGGGCGGGACAGCCACCTACTTTGCCCAGCGGGCAGGCGGGTGTCAAATAAACCTTTCTCAGCAGAAAGGCATTAGGACGGCTATTTTCCCTTCACCGCCGGAACACGTCCTATTAGCACAGTGGCTAGCAAAGCTGCGGCAGAAAATTTCCGCGTTGCCGCCCGCGGCTATCGCTTTCCACAACAACCACTACCAACACAACAAAACCTGCACCCGCATTCTCTTGCTGATGCTACTCAATACTCGGCATCTGCGTCATCGGCCAGCTGTGTCGCCATGGTCGTTCGTCCATCCAAACCGAATACGTCTTGGACGACCCGCCTCGACTGCGTCAAAGAAGACCAAGAAAGCAACCGGTAAATCAAAATTAGCGGCCTCTATTCTTGCGGAAACATCACCTCTCGCTGCTCGGCTGGGGCAAACAGGCGTGTGGGAAACACAAGCGACACGGAAGGATCGCAGGGCGCCAGATCAGTTTGCCGATGCCGACAAGGCGCGCGTCAACATTGTTGACGACGGACTATGTGGTACGGACATTCTACGTCGATCATCAACTTGTCTCTAACCCGAACAACCGCAGACGACATTCTCAAGTACATCAGCCCGACCCTCAAGCGACATGAAGGCTGCGACCTTGTCGACATCAACCCTGGCGCAGGCCTCTGGAGCCGCAAACTCCACGACGTCCTCAAACCTCGCCAACACATCTTGATGGAACCGGATGCGAACCTCTACCAGTCTTTTCTCGAACCGATCCTCGCGCGACCGAACACGAAGTTAATACCGAGCTCTGGGCTGTTGTGGAATGAGTTGGCCTCTACTCTGGCACACGTTGAAAACCAGACACCGCGCCCCAAGGGGTCACGCATAACGCCGGAGCGAAATGACACGCTCCTGGTCACCGCAAATCTGTCGCTCTTTCCGCGGAAGCGATTCGGCAATTTCGACTCCATCGCGGGACTTGTGTTGTTTCAGTTGCTCAACAGCATCCATACCGGCCAGCTATTCCAGAAGTACGGCCTCGTGCGAATGCTGGTCTGGACCGGCGCAGATGACTTCCAGTCCATCTTACCGAAGTATGTACAGGCAAGGAAGAAGATTGCCATGGAGGCTGAGCTCACCTGCGAATATGTCGCCCCAGTGGCCGTCCCCGATGTTGCTGAGCAGTTGGGGTGGTACGCTAGAGACAGATGGATAGATGTGGACAGCACGACCGCCACGCTTGCGCGGATGAAAGAAAATGGAATGGAAATTCCCGAGGGACGAAAGTTG
This sequence comes from Colletotrichum theobromicola, assembly GCA_014705045.1. NCBI lineage: Eukaryota > Fungi > Ascomycota > Sordariomycetes > Glomerellales > Glomerellaceae > Colletotrichum > Colletotrichum theobromicola. The sequence goes on from JABGLZ010001123.1 coordinate 171,078, forward strand.
GAGAGCACAAGGCGGGCGGAACCGTACAGTGCCGACGGCACCCGATACACGGGAAAAATGTTGCCAGACATCTATCGACCATACCTCGATGAGCTAGAAGAGTTGGCGGCCAAGGAGCAGAGGGGCAAGCTCACCAAGGAGTCGGACTTGAAGAAGTGGAAGCGTCTGGTCACTTTGCGCTCCATGGCACGGAAGCACTCTGCTGATCCCGCGGTGTACAAGGCGCTCCTGAATGAGCTTTACGAGCTTGGAGATCTGCGCCAGCAGGGTGTCTCTGAGAGGGAGATTACGGAGCGTGAACATGCGTGGAACGAGAAGGTCATGGCTCTCAACAAGAATGAAAAGATCGACTTTCGACTCGTCAAGGACAATGCACATATCTTCCTTCAGGATCCTCCGGTGCTGCTCTGGGACAGGCGTCCGTACGAGCCCATGGCGTCTAAGCCAACCGAGTTTTACCCCAACGTGGGCTGCGCGCTGCTTGACATTCAACCCAAGGCGGTGCACTCGCTGCTGAGGGAGATCGGGCCCGGGTCGACAAGAGCAGGCGACCTTTTTGAGCTTATACAGCGGTCGATGATGGGCGCAAGTCTCGACCCCGTGAGCAAGGCGCTCGAGCGTATCTGGCCCGGGGCGTCGGACGGCATCCTTCCTCATTGCCCGAGCTTGCGGGATCCGGCGCGGGGCGGCCTGCCTGGGTCGGGGCAGGCGGAATTGAGTCCGCGAATGCTGAATCAGGAGCAATGGACGGAGCTTCTGCAGGCCTTCATGTCGTGGCCTTTCCGGCCTACGTATGAGGAGCTGATCGGCCGGCTCACGGAGACCACGGAGGCGGGGGATGAAGATGAAGACAATGGAGCTGGGAGTAGTTTCTCGGTTGCGGCTGCGTTGAATTGAGAGGTTCATCGACGCGGGCGCCGGCCGGGATACGGTGTACACTACGATGGACACATTCTCCTCGCATGGGGGATGCTAAGGCAATCGATTGCACGTAGTAGAAGGAGGTCACCAATCAGCAGATGAATTGCACATCCTGAAATCTAGCGGTAGCTCCAAGCGACCAAGTCACGGCCCACGGGCCAGGTGAGGATACAAGGCCTATGACGACATAATTTGCAAACGGAACAGGGGTCTCTCTGAACAAAAATGGTCAGGCAATGAACGCGTATGTGCAAACCAGAGGATTCTCGGTTTGATGAGAGCATTGTTCCATGGATGGGAGGATCCAGTCTCCAGTGGGTGCAATGAGGCTCATCTGCAAGCGAAAGGCGTTGATTAAATTCGATCAAGAAGCAGATTGACGAGGGCTTGCGCAATAGATGAGGGACAGCTCCCGGATTGGAGGAGCACAGCCATGGTAGGATCCACCACGTTTTGCGACGGGAGATGGTTCTCAAACCTGAAGGTAGAGTCGTCTGGATCTCGGCTCATTATTGCATCTCAATTGGATGGCGGATGGGAGGGTGGGCAAGACCCACTGCTTCAGCCAAGGTTGATGACTTGGAATGGACAAGACGTGGAAGTCATAAGTGCTTGAAAGTGGACGATCGACGGTTGTCCATCTCCTGAGTCCTGGCTCTACTGCGTAGGTAAGGGCCACGTTGCATATTCAACAAGTCGGGTGAGCCGGAAGGGGAGGGAGAAGAGGTTGAGGCTGATGATGTAGGGAGGTAGGTAGGTAGAGTGGAGAATGGTAGTCTCTCGAGATACTGCGTAGGTATCCGTGTAGATTACTGGAGTGGAAGTGCACAACACCACCGCCACCATCCCTATTGGCGATAAAAACTGTAGCATAGGCAGGTTAGGTAGGTCCCTAGGTAGAGACAATATTCCGTTTCAGGCCCTTTGATTCGGGAGCCGACAAAGCAGAGCCTAGACCATCCGAGACCTGCAGAAAGACAGATACCTACGTAGAGTCTTGCATGGGACAACCGCCACGAGCGCTGCAAGGGCCTAGCATCAATAGTGCAGGTTTTTGGGTAGGTACCTTACCTTAGGTGTGGGAGGTCAGGTAACCCCTTGTGCCCCTGAGCTCTTCCTGTCTCTCAAAGCATTGGCATGTTCGTCCGCGTTGCCGTCCGTCTCTGTGGCTGAAGCTTGGCTCCTGTATTTTTGAGTGTCTGGCTATGTCGCGTCGTCCTTTCGAGTCCCTCCGCGTCCGAGAATCTCACTCGATTACCTTGGAGAAGCCGCCGAGTAGCCCATGTGGCTCCAAGTACGTGACGCTTACGGATACAGTGCACACTTAAGGTACCTTGAGGTACGCAGTATCACCTTAGTAGGCGTGCATCCAAGATGAAACTGGCGTGGGTGTTTGCGGGTTTCCCGCTATGCAGGATCCACTGCACAGCAACGACGTGGAGGCAGCACGTACTTACGGATACAGTGAGGTGTGCTGTACTCAGGAAAGAGGCAGTGTAGGCAAGGTACCTACCTACCTAGATATCTCAAGATGCGACAGTACTAGTGGTGTATCTGTCTAACTGAACATTCACTCCCGACGCAGCGCCTCCAACATCAATCATCTCAAGTCATTTGCACCGCCTAGACCACACTAGGCTTGCTAGGAGGCAGACCGCGTCTTGCATCTCATCTTTCTCGTTACGTCCTGCAGTGGACAGCTCCCCTTCTTCTTGACAACTCCACCCCCAATCCCCCCCATCCGCCGATCGTATTTTCTCTTTCCGCCCCTCTCTCTCGCGCTCTCCGCCTCGACCTCCTGGCTCTTTGATCGCCTTTTCATCCGTCTCTTCTCTGGCACGGCCCAGATTTGCGACTGACCCTGACGACACCTCAGCGCCCACTCTCCTCGTCGTTGCGGCTCTCACCGTCTCTCTCGTCCAGGCCCTCTCCTTCGAGCCAAGCTTCTCTCTATCGTCGGTTCCTACCTACCCGAACCAACGCCTGCCTTCCGACGACTCGGCCAAATAAACCATCTTATAATCTCGATATTCCAAAGCGCCTCATCCTGGCATTTTGAATTCAAGGCCTTCGCCTGCTTCGAGGCGGGTTCAGCTCCTCTGCTGCGAGGGGTCTTCAAAGCTGGCCTGGCCGAGCCAGCCGCCAGGAACAACCCCTTGACTGGGCTCAGCTCGTCCGTCACCAACTTGACGAACACTGGCGACACCCAATCCGCGCCCTCGCTTCAAGAACACCATAGAGCGCGAAACATTCGTCATGGTCAAGCTGCTATCGCCCGCGGCCTTCCCACCGCGGCGCCCTTCGAGCCTCCTTCGATATGCCATCGCCGCAGTCTTCGTCTTGGCCCTATTTTACTACTTCGACCCTCGCTCTCGTGGCGTCTCCACGACCCAACTCCAGCCCGAGAAGCTACAGACACCTCCGCAGAAACCAGATACGATCCCACCGGCTAACCCCCAAAAAGACGCCGAGAAGCCTATCCCCGAGCCCGCGCCGAAGCCTGTCCACCCCATCGATGACGAGCCCACCCAAGCCGAGGGCGCTGTTCCCAAGAAGCCCGCCGAGACGCACGCCGCCGCATCAGGGTCGCATCCCATCGATATACTCATCAATGAGGCCGACGAAAGGTTCAACGACCTCCTGAAGAAGGAGTCCAAGACTCTCACAGCCGCCGCCAAGGCCTACCGCGACCGTCGTGGTCGCCACCCTCCGCCCGGCTTCGACGCCTGGTTCCAGTTCGCCCAGGAGCGCAAGGCTGTCATCGTCGAGGACTTTTTTGATCAAATCTACCATGACCTGCGCCCCTTCTGGGGCATGGAGCCTGCGCGCATTCGCAAGGAGGCGGCCGAGTACGAAATGACCATCAAGGTACGCAAGGGTCGCGCCACCCGCATCAGCGAGTGGTTTTGGACCGTCCACTGGACGAACATGATCAAGACGATTGAGCACCTGCTTCCCGACATGGACATTGCCCTCAACCCCATGGACGAGCCCCGCATGGTGGTGCCGTACGAGGACATGGCGCAGTATATGCGTGACGCTGCCATGACGGAGGGGATGCCCGAGCCGAAAAAGGTCATGAACACATTCCAGGCGCTGCCGAACAATAAGAAGGAACTCGACCGGAATGTCAAGGTCAAGAGCAAGCATTGGGAAGAGACAAGTACGTACCCCCCGACTCCCCTCGGCAGTCGAATATATATCATCTGTCTCAGACTAACTAACTCCTTCCAGAACAGTATTGGCTCATTGCCCGTCGCGGATGTCCTCCAGACAGCCCTGCGCGTTTGGCAGCGACCCAAAAATCATTCGACCATACCCCAGGCATCGGCACCAAGTACTCCAAAGCCCACATGCGAGATGGCTTTGTCGCGAATTATACCATGTCGACTGAAATCTGCCACCAACCTGACCTGCAAGGCCTTAACGGCATCTTCATCGAGCCTCTCAGCACCTCTGCCACAACAGTGCTTTTCCCCATGTTTGGAGGGTCCAAGCTGGCCATCAACAACGAGATCCTTCTCCCCGCGGCAATGTATTGGACCGAAGAGGAACGCTTCAGTGGCGGCGGATACCACGGTGGGCCGTGGAGCAGGAAGAAGGACGCCGTCGTGTGGCGTGGGGTTGCGACTGGAGGGCGCAACCGCGTCAGTAACTGGAGGGGATTCCAGCGTCACCGCTTTGTCGCCATGAACAACGCGACCAAGGTCGCCGGCGCGGAGGACGGTACCATGGACCCCGTCAACTTTTCGCTCCCGGACAAGATGTACAATCTCGCGGCCCAGGCCATCAACAGTCTCGGAGAATGGATCGGTTCTTGGGCAGATGTCGGCTTTACAGATCTTATGTGCGAGCCGCAGGGACCTGCCGGCACTTGCAACTACACAAGCCCGCACTTCAACGTCACGGAAGGGGTCATGCTGACCGAGATGTACGACTCAAAGTACCTCCCCGACATTGACGGCAACAGCTTTTCCGGACGGTACCTGGCATTCTTGGGGAGCACCAGTCTCCCGATCAAGGCAACGCTCTGGCGCGAGTGGCACGACAGCCGGTTGGTTGCATGGAAGCATTTCGTGCCAATGGATAGCCGCTTCAACGATTACTACGGCATCATGGAGTACTTCTTGGGCTATGGAGGCGACAGGCCAGCCCACGATGCCGAGGCGGAGAAGATTGCGATGGACGGCAAGGCATGGGCCGAGAAGGCGCTGCGCAAGGAGGACATGCAAATCTATACGCTGCGGCTGCTTCTCGAATACGCGCGTGTGACGGATGAGAGACGAGAGAGGATGGGTTGGGTCGACGACCTGCTGGCGGAGAGCACGGCGACATGATGCAAGGGGAGGGTGCGGATACTTTTTTCATGAGACGGTACTTGGGCATGGCGTTTTGGGAGTTGACGGAATTGGGGATCGGTAGTTGTTCGTGTTCAAGTGCGGTTTTGTTTACGGATACCAGGGCACTACAAAACGGGGGGATCGGAAGAGGCCTATGGGTCACATCATCAGGTACAGTGTACAACAGCGACAGCAACAAACCATGCATGACGTTCTTTCTCATCCTGTCGGCGTTTGGAGCACTGTTGAGCGTGTGAGGAACAGCACCGACGGCTCGGAGTTGGATCCGCAGATGCCAGCTGAAACCGCCGGGACGGGCGAAGGAGGCCGAGTGAACCCATTCGTGGGCGTCGGGGTCCTCCACGACATTTCCCTTATCCGTCCAGAGTCACTTGATGTCTTTTCAAACAGCAGTAGCCGGCGGCGAGGCCACGGGTTTTACATCATCGTGGCGCTTGCGAGGCACAAGGGCAGTAGCACTAGTTTCGAGGATGCCAAGTTTTACGTAAACGCCAGGAATACTGGCCTGTCTGTGTTTAGACGTGCAAAGATGCGATGGCCAGATCAAACCAGATGGGAAGAGGGGAACAAACACAACCAACAGGGGGCGAAGAGGTGGTCAGAATAGGGAGGGAAGAGGGAAAGAAGGTTGAGGAATCATAATGGCTCCCGGTTCATGGCGGGATATGAGAACGGGCGTCATCGTTATGGGACCTTTGAGAGAGCAAGTCGTGGAGCTGATTGATAACGGCATGCAGGCGTGAATGCCGGGACTGAAAGCTCCGATGTAACCCGCTCGGATGAATACGGCTTAGCCGACTGCCCTCGTGGTGCAGGTTTGGTGTGGTGGAGGGCCTCAATTCGCTGGGTGGCACCTTGCTGAGGTAACGCCCTACGTACAGCCTGAGTGTCCGCACCGCCTTCCCCTTGTGGGAGATCCCGGTGCTCGGGAATCGATAAGGTACTTGGTAAGGCTGGAGATAACGAATACTAGCGCGAACCTCGAGAAATCGACACCTTTGGGGTCATGAGCAGCGGTTCGCTATCCGCCCCAAAAGAGTCGAGAAGCAAAACTAGAAAATGAAGGACGAGAAGACGGGAACACGAGTGAGAGGGAGGGAGGGGGCGGGCTGATTCGTGCGCTCCCAACAATTGCTGAGGGTCCGGTTCGAGCAAAGTTATCGAGTGTAATACTTCGGGTCGCCCTGCCATTAGGGATATCGCCAGCTCGCGATGGACGTGGGACGGGGGACGAAGGGGGGGCGCCGGGCGTATTTAAATAATGCCTCGCACGCACGCTCGGGGCTCACCTGCCGTTAAGTGGCACAGCTCCGGGGGCGCCAGACCCCTAAGTGCAGGTGCCCCAGCGGCCCCCAGCGGGGTCACCGCCCGCCGGCGCCGCTAGCCACGGAGGCTGATCCACTGATGTTCCCCTAAGTGCAGGTTTACCCGCGGTGGGGTTTTCGGCGAGGGGTCCATTGCTGGAACGCTGGGCTGGTGTCATCCACCACGCCGTCGCGGCTCCGAATGCGTTCGAGGTTGGATTGGGACTGATGAAGCATGTAAGAGGCACACAGCTGTTTCTCTGCCACTTGCGTCCCTCTGGATGCATGGCACGCGCGCCCTCTGAATCTCCGCAACCGCCACGAGAGCCGAGTCAAGCCCCGGTGCAGAGACTTGGTCAAGACCCGTCGTTGCTGCCGCCGGCGCCGAGGGCACGACGGAAAAGGATTTAGATGCCTCGAGTGCCCCCTTCTCTTCTCTTCTCTTGTCCCTCGTCCCTTTCCTCCCACGCCCAAGGAAAAAAAACACGCCTTGCTCCCCTTCACATCCTTTACCTCCTCCCTCTTTTTCCTTTCTGCAAGACGTCCGTCCCTCTTCACTTGGATACCCAGTAGTTGCAGTCCTTCTTCGTCACAATGCACACCTCTATGATTAAGTCCAAGTTCCTCAGCCACCCTGAGGATCTCGGCATCGTCGCTGTTGGCTTTTCGGGTGGCCAGGTAAGTCTTGCTCGTCCATCACCCATCCCTTCTCGTTGTCTCCTCCCGGTAGCTAATATAATATCCCCGGCTCAGCAAAAGCTCGGCGTCGATGCCGGTCCCAAGGCCCTGATCGACTCTGGCCTCATCACCCAGCTGCGAGACGAGCTCGGCTACAAGCTACACGGTGACGACGAGGTACACTCGTACACCGACGTCATTCCCGAGTCCGACCCGCCGTACCGCAACATGAAGAACCCCAAGGCCGTCTCCTCGGTGACCCAGCGCATCGCCGACCAGGTCTACCAGCAGTCGCGCCTCGGCCGTCTGACGCTGACCCTCGGCGGCGACCACAGCATCGCCATCGGCACCATCGCCGGCTCGGCCAAGGCCACCCGCGAGCGTCTCGGCCGCGAGATCGCCGTCATCTGGGTCGACGCCCACGCTGACATCAACACCCCCGAGACGAGCGACAGCGGCAACATCCACGGCATGCCCGTCGCCTTCGTGACGGGTCTCGCCAAGGAAGAGAAGCCCGAATACTTTGGCTGGCTCGGCGAGGAGCACATGCTCAACATCAAGAAGCTTGTCTACATTGGCCTGAGAGACGTGGACGCCGGCGAGAAGAGGATCCTGAGGGAGAACGGCATCAAGGCGTTTAGCATGTTTGACATTGATCGGTAGGCTTTTTCCCGGAAAGAGTGTGGTGTGAAACTGGATGGATGATGATTGACTGACTGATGTTGGAACAGCTACGGTATCGGCCGCGTCATGGAGATGGCGCTCGCGCACATTGGCACCGACACGCCAATCCACCTGTCGTTCGACGTGGACGCGCTGGATCCCCAGTGGGCGCCGTCGACGGGAACGCCCGTCCGTGGCGGCCTCACGCTGCGCGAGGGCGACTACATCTGCGAATGTGTGCACGAGACGGGCAGCCTTGTGGCGGTGGATCTGGTGGAAGTCAATCCGCAGCTGGCGGCCGACAGCGCAAGCGAGACGATCAGGGCAGGTTGCTCGCTCGTAAGATGCGCCTTGGGAGAATCGCTGCTGTAGGCATTGCAACGTTGCTTGGAGAGAGATAGAATAAGATAGAGGAGGATCTGTTGGCCAAAATCAGACGTGAGTCCACGTCGGCCCCAGGCATTGTGTACTCATGACAAGGTATATTATACACCTTGGATGAGTCAAGAGAGAAGTGGAAGCAGTCTCAAAAATACCACGCGGCAGGCGGCTTGTTCGCCAATACACCCCACCCCTTCGCTCGGTACTAGAGTGTAGTAGATAGATGTATGAGAGCTCGACAATCCGAACGCACCAAGCTTTTCTGGGTTGCCCGGTGTGCCCATCCCATGCATACTCATGCCAGCGGCGACAACGGCTCGGATGAGCCCCGGCTGCGGGGAGCAGTGGGTCTCGGGCCCGGACATGGCATTGGCCCGGGTAGCGTGCGCTGTCGGGGGCCGCTTCCAGGTGACCGCTTAGCTTTGCGGGCGCCCAGCCATCGTCATTTCTGTGCGCAGTCAATCATCCAGCCACCTGATTTGCAGCTTCCGTGCGATGAGGAAGACAACATCATGCAGATGGAGAAGCTCATTGTTTTGTCTGATACGGTACGGTGACCAACTTGCAGTTATTTGGAGCTGCAACCGCGCTACCCAAAGATTGGCAACATCTCTACACATCTTTTCACATCTTTTCGATTCCACAATTCGCCCCGCCGTTCAAGACTTGAGAAGACGCGACTGGACGCGACTTTGCCCCAGACCTTCGCCGCAATCCAGCCAGGGCGAGTAAACGACCATCTCCATTGAGAACCACCGCACTTCACCTGAGGTACGTCGGGCTGCAGCCAACTAGCACTAATCGCTGAGGTGAGGCGAGACGCGAGCGACCCTGATCGAACGGATTGCCGTCGCAGCCCGACGCAACGCAACACTACGGCGACCGGGGGGTTCAATGGTGCGGCCCAGATTGGAATCGAGCCTCGCCGTCGCATCAGCCCGCCCTCCCTCCCGTCGGTCTCTTTTTCCTCTCTTTTTGACGAGGCACATCTAAGAGCACCACGCTGCTTCCGCGTCGCTGTGCACCACATCATCTTGTATTGCGTCGCTCTACCGTATTTTGGGTATCGCCCATCTCGGATTGCATACTCCCAATTCCGCGCCTCCTGACATTGCGTGAATTGCGGCAAAGTCGGTGTCCTCTTTCGAATTCTACGACTGATTGGCGATCCTCCTACAACCCATCTGAGGGGACGAGAAGCGACGCAAAACCACGATCAAAAAATCGCAGAATCTCGCCCCACGCAACCGTTTTCATAACGACCCGCGATCGCCCGAGCGAACAAGCGCACCGATTCAATACACCACCGCGAAAATGGTGGCATCAACAGTCACGAGTAGTTCCTACTACGACCGCCGCGTCGTCGGCCGGGTTCACAGCTATCAATGGCCCGGCATCCAGCTCAACCTATGGATCCTCATCATGCTCGTCGCCTCGTGCCTCATCATTGGCGTCTTTGCGTCCTTCATCGAGATACAGAACCAGCTGCTTCTGCCGATACCATGGTTCGTGACGGGGGAGGGGGGAGGGGGTTCTCAACGCGCTGCTGCGGACGGAATGCTGACCATGGCAGGTACTTCCCCTACTACATCACCGTCGCGTCGCTCGTGATCCTCTTCATCGGCCTGCTGCTCTGGCTTGTCTACCAGCGCCGCCTGCTCCCGGCCATTGTCATGATCGGCGCGTTCATCCTGTTCGTGCTGTGGTTCGTCGGCCTGGTGGTCGTGAGTATCCAGCTCTGGGGCCCGGACGGGTCGGTCTCCAGTACGTGCAACCTTGCCGTGTTCAATCGCAACCCGACGGGCCAGAGCCTGGATACCCTTGCGTGGCTGCAGCAAAGAAGTATATGTAGGTTCTTGGTTTTTTTTGGTTTTGTTTCAGCATGTGGGAGTCTCGACTGGATGATTGCTGACTGTAGGCGCGCAGGTCAAGCCTGGCAGGCTGTCTTTTCGTTTGCGCTGGTGGGCGCGTTGTTTTTGGTCTGGATCATGGTGATGGCGTTCCAGGTCTTTGCCGCGTCGTGATGATGAGGGTGAAGTGATCGTTGGGCCAGCTGGCTCTTGAAGGGCCTATCTATGAATGGAGCGATCCAACTCGGAGCGGAGGGGGAATCTTGCATAGCGGCTACATGTGTGACGGCTTAATGGCGGCGGCGTTTTGTTTTGATTTTGATTGCATATATGGCGGTGCCTACGACCGCGGGACACTTTTTTTTCATCCGATTTCAACGAGGCTATGACAGAGATAGACAGAGACACACACCCATATGACGAAGTACTAAGATAATCAGCGTCGGCCGCTTGGAAAGGGCAACAACTGACGCCATCCTGTGCTATCAGATGAAAGAGCGTCGGTTGACAGTTCGTCAGCGCATGAACTATTGCCGTCTAGGTCAAGGACCATCTTCCGTCATCGTCACATGTTGGGGTTCCTACGCCTTGTCCGGCTGACGTAGGGAGGTCTCACACCCTGGCGTCCCTCCCACGGCTTGGAGCGTATCTGGAGGATGCCGAACTGCCGGGCCAAGCAGACGCACGACGGCACACGGCGATCCTGTTGTCTGCCTAGTGCTGCCTCCATCCGCACTGAGGTTGTCGTGTACGGGGGCTGTGAATGGGTGCGGACCCTTGGTCTTAGCATTTCTATTCATAAAAGCAGTGACAGGCAAACAGACCTTCGTCAGGGTCCAGCGGCTTGCTGGGAAGAAGGGCGTGGCAGACTGGCACGTATGCACTTTGAGGCTGGTTAAGCTTGTTTTCTCCGACCAAGCGACTGCGTTGGTTGGAAGGATCGACGGTCGGACGGTAGTCTGGCGATGACGTAGTGGTTTGCAGTGTCTGGCGGCGTTCCGAAACTGGGAATCTGCGTCTAGAAGGACGGGAGGCCCGGGATTGAGGCGATTAGCGTCATGGTGGGAACACTACGAAGGTTTGATGGAGAAGGCGGGGGAGGGGCGATGATGAAAGGTCGTTAAGATGCAGGTTTTCTGGCTGTTGAACTGAGCGTGGTAGAATGGTACATAAGAAGGAGGTTATCCTGCACCTTCAATTTGGGACGTAGGATTTAGTCAACCAACCAGCGGGCAACAGAAATATTGAACAACCAAACCCAAAAACTCAATCGTCACACAAACGGGCAAGATGAACCCCTTCAAGAGCAACAACAACCAAGCGCAGGCTGCCGGTCAGTCCAAGGAAGACCCCATTGATAAGGGTATGTCACATAACGCTGTCCACATCCTTAATGGCGCATACTGACAGACGTTAGCTTTCGACTTCGCTACCAAGAAGGCTGGCCACGACATGCCCCGCAGCACGGATGAGAAGATCACCGACGCTGGCCGCAACATGTACGAGAAGGTGACTGGGTGAGTAGTCTTTGTAGCCTCATCTTGAAAGTATCACTAACAACTGGTGTCTTGAAGCAAGAAGGTTAATCCCAAGATTTCCAACTAGATGGTTATCATATACAATGGATATGACTTGTAATATGGGATGGAATGTAAGATTAGATAATAATACTTGTCAAACACAATAAGCTGAACCTGAACTGTCCAGAGATTGGGTAATTCTAAGGCCCTATGTGTCATAAACGATGGTGAATGTTATCATTATATCATCAATACGAGAAATGTACCCGAGCGTTCACAAGCTAAGTATTCAGCAACTGCACGGTAGTTGAAGGTTTCCATGCATACATGACAGTGAGATGAGCAGAGCGTGGTGGATTATGGCCGTTACGAGAATAAGTCTTGTTGATTTGTGTGGCTACCCCTATTGCCTGCATCTGCCACCAAGTCCAAGGTGAGCGAGCGATGATGTGCCAATTGCCCGAAGCTGGTTGCGCGGTTATGGCAGACACGACCTGAAATGAGGCGTTATTGTAGCAGGCGAGGGATTGGGTGGGGGTCTGTGCGTCTTGCTGCGGGCGGGGCATGAGGTGGGGTTGAGATGTCTCTCGGGAAGACCATGACCCGACTCCGACAGCACGTGAGGTAACTGTTCATCAGACGCCGGTGACCAATCCGGCGATTTTGTTCAGGAGACAGATCCACTAAGATTCCTGATCCGGTCTGGCGCGGCTGCCCTAGCAACCACTCGATGCAGCCGAGAGGAAGGCGGGCAGACAGATGGGCGGGCAGCCAGGCACGGCAGGCAGGGACCACGGCTGATGTAATCGTAATTTGGGACTTGTTTGACTGGTTTGCGACAGGGACGCTTCCCCAGCATTGGCTACGGCATTTACGAATACCACGACAGGGACTCAAGCCATCAAGAGGGAGGTGTCACGTAGGAGTGAGAAAAAACAACGGAAAGAAAAAAAGAGGTACGTGCGCATCCATTGCCTTTCAGGGCTGTCGAACCAGCCGCAGGCAGGTGTCTCGGGTATGTGTGGCCCGGCCCAGCCCAATCAAGTCCCACCTAGTCCGTCCAGGCCGCGTTGCTGCAGTCAGCGCAGTGCCGTGTAGCGCAGTAACGCTGCCGCGCCGCTGTGTCCAAAAAGCACCACAGACACTGGACTGTGCTGTGCCGTCAGGAGAAGAAGGAAGGAAAAGATAGAGGAAGGCTAAAAAAAAAAAAAAGAGAGGAGGAAGGAAACAAAAGGGGG